>DWGJ01000641.1:0-27121 GCA_018246895.1 Aspitha aspitha aspitha | reverse complement strand
GCGTTGCTTCGATGACGCTGGGCTCGATGGTGATGATGGAGTCCGGTGCTCGTGAGAACGACTCAAGTGCCAGGAATAGTATAGTAACAGCGTGGGTATTGTTAAGAGACGCCTGCTACTACTAGGATCAGTATCTTCTAGAAACAATTCTAATTTAATTCTTTTACTTTGAATGCTAAGCTTAATTACAGGTTTTTTTTAATAATCACGCGTCGTGTTTTTCTTGTAAGCGATTGGGAATTGTATATTTTTGTTACATAAAGCCGTTGATTTAAGCTAGTTTCCCAAACAATCTATTAGGCAATGCCCCTTTGGGAAATACATTTATACATCCGCGAGCACACTTCGGATACGTATCATTAGATAAATATTACGCATTTCCCACAATACTGAACAGAAACGAAATCGAGACCCGGAATCCATTACGCACTACGCGGTGGCGTGTACAATTTCTTTTTTGTATGAAAACCTTCCCAGGGGCCGGTAATGGAGAAAGTTTTTCCTTCTCCGGTAATTGTTAGGGCCGATGTAAGGTAATAAATAACCACAGCCTGTGGCCCTCTGATTGAACTTGCTAATGAATGAAGGATAAGAAATTCGGAAATCGAAACGTAAATTCATCGGAAAGGGGCACTTTTGTGACTCGTTTGAGAAATTGCCGAAGTTTTTTATAGCTTCACCTCACAAAGGTGAGCATGGAAGAGTCATTTGACGTCGCGAATAACTTTTTACTTAACCAAGATGCCAAAGATTATAACAAAATTTTACATCCAGATAACAGTTTCAAATATTGCATTGGCAGGTCATAAACTTTTGTCAAAAAGTAATGAATAAATTATAATAGTAGTAAGTAAATTAGGTATTTTTTAATGCACGTTTTAATTGGTCAAAAATTATAGTTTCGTCAATTTCGATAGGATAAAACTTCAAACTCTTACAAAAGAAAAGTCATCTTAAGCTATGTAGATACAAAAACACTGGAGATAAAATTGAAAAGGCCAAATCCGCAGCCGGAATTGACGTTGCCATCAATAATTCCCTTCAATGTATGCATTAAAAAATCGCTTTTCCCCATATCAAAGGAAGCGGTGTTTTCTTAACAAAGTGAGTGCGTGATCCGGGCGTCAATGAGACGATCTAAGACCCTTGTTTTTCTTTACAACGACTCACTTTCGGAACCTGACCAGTAGGATACGTAAGGGAATTCTAACCCGTTTTTTATTCCGATATGTTTCCTTGTGTAACAATATATTTCAGAGCAGTTAAGCGTTTACTTAACGTTGAACTAAAACAAAAAATACCGCACATAAAGAAAACTGTTTTTCCTTGATTAAAGGAACAGAAATTTATTTAAAAATTGAGCTCTACAACGTTGTTACCCGCGGGTTATATGTAAAATATTCGTTTATTTTCATTGAAGCGGTATGTAATAAAAAATAACTCAAAGTCATCAATTTCACCGTGGTGCCTAAAACAACAGCGACCAACAACATTCGCTAACACCGCGGCGGGAAAAAATAGAGCATTAAATATTTTGAATTTCAATTAGTACGGAGGTGAACCCAGTCGGGTCCACGTCATATTGCAAAAGGACAACGCTGCCCGCTATCCCGTTCCCCGCCAATTAAATAACCATTCTTCCATAATGGTCGCATTATAAATTGAAAGGTATGAATTAAATGTAAAGGGTACATATATAATGTTACTGTTGTTTTTAAATCATTTAAAGCGGGCGACGTCTATCTCGATTACCATAGATTTTTAAAAGAAATTAAAACAAATTTTCCATTGATGTGAATAATTGTTCATTGGAAATGTTTGTTTCCAAAGTGTTCTTTTTATGCTGTAAACTGTTAGTTGAACTTCGTTCTTTATGCACTATAATAATTCACTTTACAAATTGTCTACAATCTATATAACGAAAAAGGCTGCAGTTACCATTTCGCTACGTGAAATACATACCTACCTATACACAGACTCGTAAGTATCACACGACGTTTTAAAGTGATATAAATTCTTCACGTACGAGCCTAGCCATTATATTTTTGACTCCCAATTAAATAACCGACATCTTGTATAATGCCAGCACTATAAATTGATATCGAATTCAAATTGGCTCGATTTGTATTTAACCCGTTCACCCATGAATATTACTTTGCCATTAATCGAACGTAATAAGCATAATATGTATTTACGATCGTTTCATAAAATTGTTATTACTGAAACCTTAACAAGGCTCAGTGTTAAAATCAGTACAAACTTTCAGTATTTTTTGTAAGTCGTAACTGTTCTTTTTTCTGAAATAAAAAAAGAGTTTTAACTCTCAGCACTGTCGCATTTACTTATCAGACCATGTCGTATTTATTGGCTAAATATGAAGCGCTTTTCAGACTTAAAAATATATATAAAGAGTATTTCCTTTATTGTTATCAGAATTTAAGAGTGATTTAGATCTCCAAGAGGCCTTTTAAATGACCTCCATAGACAGTATGCACACAAATTGAGTCAAAATTTCAAATGAAAGACCAAGTTTATGCCTGGTGTCCCTATGCCTAGTTCTTATGGACTATTGGATAACTTAAAATCATTACGAGAAAAATCAAAGCTCAGTTGACTCGAACCATATTGATAAATTGACTTACAATTCGGCCATCGCTCAGCCGAAATGAATGACCCAAAATTAAGTTGCCAACTAAATTGGTAGATAAATTGGATTCTCTCTAACCGAGTACGCTGCTAGACAAAATTTTGTCAGATTAATTCACTCGTTAGACCCATCCCATCTGTTCTGAATAACTTATAAACACCCGACTAAACAATAGCCTTTTTCTGTAAGTAATGGAGCGTTTTTATTCAATACAGATTTGTTAACTTATTTGTTAATTTTATATTTACTTATTCATTATATATTATGTAACTTAATAGTGTGAAGACGAATTGTTTTAATATTTATTCATAGTTATGTTCTCATGTAAGTGGCAATGATGTCTTTTTTGAGTATAAAGTTATTTAAACCTAAACACAACTTTTATAAAATAGACAGAAATTTGTTAGTTGTAAAAGATATTGTTTATTTTATTATAATATTAATAAAAAAGCATGCTTTCTGATATGTAAATGGTTTCTGTAGTCAATATATTGGAGTCCAATCTCAAAGTAAACAGTAATACATACATATATGTACATATACGACTAATACCAGCCATACTATTATTGTTGCAATTTACTAACTATCACAATAACCACATATTCACACATATCGGTCTGGTAACCCAGTGGAACAATAGGCCAGTGACTCGAATTAAAAGTTTACTTATACATAATACCATAGTACATAGTGAAAAGAAACCAGTTGAATAATTATATCTACCTAACGAACTGTTTAAAACATAGAGCAACCAAGTCTTTTCTTATTAAGCTTTAATCTCCATTCTTCCTGAAAAATAAAAGTCTTAATACGTGATTTAGCTCGGCAAATAAATTGATTTCACTGTAGCAGAGCCGCCACGGCTAGATAAGGTTGCATCAGATCAATTTACCTGTTCGAGCGATCCGATCTGCCCCTGACAGCCTTTGTGCACGCCGGTTCATTACTTAATACCTTCCTGATCAGTTATCTGTTTAGGGGAAAAATTAATTTGATAGCCAACTTGATAATAACCTTTTGACTTTACGGGTAAGGCATAATATTATCATTAACGCATCTATTTTGGTTTTTCTTACTTCTCTATAATCTCTACTATCTCTATAATCACTTACAATCATCTGTACATATAAGTATTATAGTAAATGGTTACGTGATAAATGGACCATGATAAAATGTAGACCAAGATTTGAGAGAATCTTTTACGACTAACTGATAATTATCAGAAATAATAAGCGTCGGAAGAGAGTATACATAATAAATAAATACACACATACCTACTATATAATACATACCTACATCACGATTTCTAACGAACGCTTAACTTACAAATAAACACTCATAAGCATGTTTCAAAACAAACATAACAACAGCCACCAATCATATTTGGACCGCAACAAAAAAACTCCGAAAACAATCAACGTCCCTATAATAACAGCGCTAATTTGTACTTATACAATAGTTTGTTATAACAAGAAACTGCTTGTCTATGTGCGATGAAAATATTGCCCAACTAAAGCAATAACGAGGACTGTTAGTTCCCCAACTTTGCGAACTTTGTCCGACAATTTTTGTCCATCATAATAGCGTAAGTTTGCGGCGGGACAATCTGCCATTTCACAGAGACAGTCTTTATTCCGAAATAGTTTATCGTGGTGAATGCAAAAAGCTTGCCGCGTATTTTTATTATCCTCGCACTCTTTTGACAACGTAATTAGGTTTTATCCGACTAAACTTAGGCTCCTCAAACTTTGAAACAGCTTTGTTGTCGGATCAGACGAGAAACTATTCACATTAGAGGACGATACTATCGCCATAGAATGCGAAATTGCAGATACATAACTTTCTCGCCTGACACGTCAAATTGATAGTTTTTAAGAAATAGGTATTTGTGAAAATTGTCCACATGGTGTTTTTATTTCGGTATTTCGTTAAACTGCAATCCGAACAAAATATAAAACGAATGAACCTTTTGACTTTAATGTAGACTCATTCGGTGTTTAGTGCCAGAACGAAACCCTGTCAAATTCAGTATACTCGACTATACAACGCAAATTTCACGTATAGGAAGTATAAACAAGCTTTACTTATATTTTGTTGCCCTATTATAAGTTCATAACACATTATCTTAAGGGATAGATAACAATGAAGGCGCGAGTGAATGACCTATGCAACATGATAATGGATAATGCATTTCATTCATGTTACGTGAACAATAAGCCAGCAATCATAATACGTGTCCTATATTTCGAAGGCGACCGTATTATCATGAAAAGCAATGTAAAATATAGCTCATTTTCTACTACAGCACATTTATTTAATGACGCATGTTATTATTTTATTTCAAGAAGATTAGTAGTAGGCAGTATTAAATATATGAAAAAAGCTCGACCGCAATCCCCAATTGAAAGCTTTGCAAGTAATCGTTTGAATGATGCTGGAATGATGTTTCTGACAAATATTCGGAAACTTCCTATCACATCAATTTCGAAACTCCGATCGGATGCAATAAAAAAAATTGCCTTCAACTTCATTATGTTTTTTATAAAACAGGTGTTTTAAAATGTATCAGAAACAATATTCAACAACAAAGAAAGATGTGTTTTACAGTACCTAAGAATTTTATTATTACAAGAAAAACGTCTTGCAAAACCAACTCGAACTCAAAAATGTTATATGAAAATAAGTAGTAAAATCAAAACGATTTCATCAATTATAAGTTATCGAAGTTAATAAAGCGATTAACTGAAAGAAACTTATGATCGAGAAAAAGTAAATTGTTTTAGATTGTTCTTGTTATCTTTATTCCATTATTGCTGATACCCGAACCGCTCCGGAGATAGCTGTCCACTTAGTTCCATACAATTGAACTGCCAAGTTATCAGTCTGCTGTAAAATTGGACAATAGCCGGCCATCTACGAAGCGACCGCAATCGTCATGAATGCTTCGGAAGCTTTTATTTCGTATTAGACGTAAACCTTCAATAACGTTTTAGGGCTAATAATATTACTGAAGTATACTGTTTTCTTTGTAAATTGTTTGTACCTTATCCTGCAAATAAATGAATTGAATTTTTTATAGGAGCATAGGAAAGTTAAAATAGTGGAATCGACTATTTCTGTTATATTGTATGAAGCGTTAAAGTTGGTGTAAGCTGCCTTCGGGGATGCATAACAATTATCTAGGCGAACCGTTTGATTTACAAAGCTGAATCCTTTACAGACCCACGTCACTCAATTTGTACGTTAAATAATCGTTCGCTCTACGACAACCGGCGCACGGATATTTGATTGTGCCGTGAATACGAAAGTGAGACTTTTACATTAAACTAATCTCCGAGGCTACGTAGATTTCCTATTCTATTTCACCTCCACTATGATATATTTCATAAATAAATACCACAGATATCAGAAAATGTTTCATACATAGGTACTCTTCTATCACTCTGGCTTGCCTATTGTCTCGAAATGTGAATTAAGTACGAAAATAAAATGTATTAGTTTATTTTAGTGACACAGATGTCCGCAACGTAACGCCTGACAAATTCATTAATCAAACTCTAAGTTCGAGATTGATCGAAATATTTAACATAACAAAAATATCATATATGTACATGTAGGCACTTTCGTCTCATTTCCTTTACTAAAAAGGAATCTCGTTGAGAGGAAAAACATTTCTATATTACTCATCCCTGAGCCATCCGCAGATATTTCTGTAATTATTTTTCCATTCTAGGGCTAATAGATTCCAATATTACCAATACATAAGATACAACGAAAGCTATCTTATCCCGATTAAGCAATAAGATATAAACATAGGCAGTAAGCACATTGTTCGTTTAATATTACAGGCAATAATATCGATATATTATTTGTGGTATCCTCTCATTTGCTTCTATATTAGGAGCTTGTTGTAAAACAACATTATCTTAAGTTTTATGCTAAAGCATTTGTCGTTGGCTATGTACTAAAGCCATCAATCAATACATTTCCATTCGAATAGAACAATTGTTTATCTAATAAAGTGATACGTTAATTTATGTTACATATAAGGTTAATATAAAACATCATTTTGAGATTGGGTGTCAAATAAATGATTTCTCATATTTCATACTGAATATCCTAATGAGCAGAATAGGAGTTTTCACTAATAAAAAGTCCATTTGGTTTCAAATGGACATAACAGTATCTGCCTACGTCTGAACAATTTACGTGGCCGTTTGCAAACCGGTGTACGGAGTAACGATAAGCGACGGATTCAAATCCACGGGCACGTCCGTATTCAGGATTAATGTAAGGGGTATAAG
This sequence comes from Aspitha aspitha aspitha, assembly GCA_018246895.1. NCBI lineage: Eukaryota > Metazoa > Arthropoda > Insecta > Lepidoptera > Hesperiidae > Aspitha > Aspitha aspitha. Next base: position 20,170 of record DWGJ01000641.1, on the reverse strand, counting down.
AGGTTTAAGGGGCCGGCAAAATGGAAAAGTTAATTTTAATGCACCGCTCACGGCAACTATCTCGTTACGGCCCTAGCTGGGACCCGGCGAACATTTCTAAAGGGATTGGCACTCCAGCCAGCTTTAGAGTGTGGAGGCATTTGTCTAAGCAACGAATCGTGCTATTACACTTTTCCATTTATGAGAATCTTTAATTGACATATTAATTATTTGCATTATTATATTTGTCATATTCAAATTATACAAAAATAGGACTATTTGTTACCTGATACAAGTGTTTTACGAAATTGACACAAAATTTTAAATCATTTGAAAGTAACTAATTGACATTTATCTAACTTCAACAAAGATCGTTAAATGATGTTTCTAGCCGATTATCATATACGTATATACATATATCATGTAAATTATCACATATTATATGTAGGTAGCTAAGGAATTTATTCACAACAAAGTAATAAAAAGCTCTGAAATAAAACACTGAACAAACCCAAATAAGCATTTAGGCACTCGTAAATACTATAGGTACATACATAGACATAAAGAAAGGATTAAGTATCCTAAAGGTATTCATCAGTATTTCTTAAATAACTTTGCCGACAAATATGTATGAAAATAATAATACATTGAAAATGTAAAAATTTGCTGCTGGTGGCAGAAAAATGCAAATTATCCCACTCTCAGTTATCCCGCACAGGATAACGCTAATTCATCCCAAGCTGTTATTCTCTCATTGTTGTCGCGTTTTACTTTTCATCACGTATATCGTCAGATAATTAAAATGCCTGCAGTCGCAGACGGACGTCTGCTTCGATACAAAAACTCGTTATGCTGTTTTTCTTCGCATTTCAATACGTTCTTCAGTAACGTGATATTATTCCATTTGTATTAGGTACTCGTATGTACATTGGAAATTCCCCATTATAGGAATCTTTAAATTTTTAATAATTTAGTTTATGTTATTGCTGTGGTCGGCAGATTTAGCGTTTTAAAGCGTATTTAAAGAAATTTGTAGAATACGTTTATTTTATGTACCCGTTTTTATGTATGTACCTATGATATAACAAAATCCTTCGACTTTCTTACGATAAATACTAGCCATTGCAGTCTACTTCCGAAAGTAAAAACAAACGATTTTTTCATTTGTGTAGATAAATAAATGTCTGTAAAACTAAACAATTCAATTTATAACTATAATACATGACAAGCACAAGTTTAAGTTATGTAGTCAACGTACCAAGTTTCGCTGACAATAAACCTAGTATCTATCAAATGACAGATACTTGGCGGATATTGATTGGACCAATTAATCGAAACCTCTTATCAAACCGGAGAGCACGTCAAGCCAATTAATTACCGCGATTATTCGATTGATTAGCAACAGAGCGAGTGAATGGTATTAAATTAATTTGCGTATTTCCGTATTAAGCGCCACTCGAATGTAATAGGCGGCGTTATTGTCCTCGTGAAAAGAAAATGATTATACTCGTAGCTTTGTTATCAGACATTGCGCATAATAAGATGAGAAAGCTTTTGTTCTATTATGTTTTCATGAACATAACATATTTCATGAACATAATACCATCGCTGCTATATTATCTTATACTGTTGTTGATGAATATTATATCCCGTAAAACGTAATTGCTTTTATACATCCATACAAAAACCTAATATATGTATTATACTTACAATGATGTTGTAGGTACGGTATATTTTCCATTATAATATTTACTTATACGCCGTAAGTTTTTTCTAATTGCTTATTGTATCCATATTCAATGTATTATTTAAATTTTCATATCAACTTTAGTTCTGTAATGCAGAAGGATTATAAAGTATACCTACTAATACCTACTTGTAAACTACATAATATACATATTTTCATAATCGCTATTATTCTCAACGTACCTACATGTTGAGTTTCGATCGCAAATCTGCGTCGTGAATTCCTATACAGGATACAGTAATTGGATAAAACACTTCACGTACCAGATATTTCCGAGCGAACGTTTTTTGAGGTTGCACACTGACGAGAAAATGTCGAGCTGCCAAGCTCGTCGCTCCACTGTTTGTCGAAGGTGTGCGACAACTCTTTTAGTTTGTGTTTCCTACAACTTTGATTGAAACGCTCTTTATTTTGGTAAATTGGTAAAACTTTACCAAGTGATTTTCTTTACTTCCGCTACTTTCTTTGACTTTTACAACATCCTTGCTTTCGGTTGATTGTTGGATTTTGTAAGTGGTTATTTATTCTTACGACGATACCTATGTATATATAGATATTTCACTATAATAGTTATATTAATTTAGGACAAACTGTTAACTGACAGTTTTTTACATTAATATATAATATACATTCGGAGTAAGTACGCAATACTATGACTATTATACCATTATACCATTTATAGTCATCATGAAAGCATCAAGTTTTCTTCTTTTAATTTTACTTAAATCTCATGTGAAACGTTACATCCCAGTATTTTTAATATAAAATAACATTACGTCTAAAATATTTTAATCAATTATTTTGTTTCGTAAACAACCGTAAACTTACGTCCAATATTTAAAAAGGAAAACGCTTAAAAAATATTATTTTAACATAATTATTGCATTAGTTCAGCGAAATATTTGCAAAATTCCCTTACGTAAGTTTAATGAGTGCCAACAAGCTCATTCAAACGTGCCGGTTATATTGATTTTAGAGTTTCGGTACATTAAGCGTGGAAAGCAAAACATTACGGCCAAAGTGCATTATCATATTCATGAATACATGTGAGTACCTGGTGGCTACCTGTGTTTGTGGTTTGGATAAATTAATGAACAAGTTTGAAAGAGTTATGTTGGGGAAAAATATCTCCAAGAACGTAGAAATTTTTAATGAAATATGTAGGTTTAGCTATAGTTCATCAAAATATTCTATCAGAAATCTAATTTCAAATGTAACTTTTAACGAGAATCGTTTTTACAATTACAATTGTATGTATAATATGGCCGTGTGCTTTTAGTTCATGCCTAAACACGCAATGTGAATTGACAACGAACCAAGGTTCATTTAAGCTTGTAGAGGACATAGAATTTCTTTACTCTTTTTAACGTGGTAAAAGCATTAAGACCGGTTAATTAAAAACATAATGTGGTCAGTTTCTTTTTTTTTAATTTGTTACGTATGTCAGTAACTGGTCGCGCCACATTGCCTTCATGCCGCGGCCGGCGCCATGCGACGTCCGGATGTGTTTATTTTTCATTTCCGCTGCCCGGCCGAACCCTCCGGCTCACCCGCCCGCCCTGCGCTAGGGTTGCCACTTGTTTTTTTTCAATATGGGATAAAAAATATCCGTAGATCAAGCGATCCATATTATACAATTAAAATATATAGTAACAGAGTGACTAAGAAATGTACGAACAATTTTAGTTATATGTAAAAACAATTTTAACCTTAAAATTGATTTCATTCATTTTGTATTTCGATTTCTTTCAAGTATCGAATAAATATATTTGTATGTGCCGAAATAAAATATTTACTACCTTGGAGTAACGTCTTTAAAATTCAAATTCTCTGGTTATCCTACGTACAGCGCGTGGTCCGAGTGAGTGATGATAAGCCATCTCATTTTACTAGATGAAAGAAAATGGATGCACAGCCAGTGGGATTGTTACAGTGCGTATAAAAAAGAAAGAAATGAAATGCTCAGCTCCTTTTATCACTGTTTTTGTAAGAATTCGTACTACAATAACAATATTCTTATGTCTTTATTGTATATCACAATAGAATACTGTTCATTCCATTTCAACTTAAGAATTGTAATGAATTGTATTATAGACATTTTTCTTTTTTACTTTTTTTTAGTTATAAGAGTAGAAAACAATTTGAGATACGTGAGTTATATCTAATACGAATTCAACCTCATAAAAGAATTATTCTCAACCTGAAAATCGATACACATACATATTTACCCTCCAAGGCTCATTGAAAATGGCTCATGTTTTACGTCCGCGTTCGAGACATTTAAATTAAGAACATAACAACGGAAATACGGCTAGTACACGTAAAACATCTTCCATCATTCAATTCATATAAAATTAATGCCTGTGATACAAGCCAAACCTGGTTCCAACCGCATTACATATAGTCTCGTATGCAGACATTTGGTTATATACTTACATATCGGCAAAAATCGAACATGACGCGATTGAATTGAAACCACAACTCGCCTGGAAGTTCGCAATGCATGCTCGAATTCCACATGATTCCAGTTTTTCCATCCCAATTACTGTGTACGGATTTTATCCACAATAAACTTAGATACCTATATTGGTAATCTTTCTAATTTTTATAAACGCTTTATAAGTAGAAGGCGATAATTATAGTTTACAAATGCATTGAGTTATATTCTCTAAATATTTAATAATTAACCAATTGAAATATTGAGTTTGTTTGAAACTGCTAGTGTTATTATTGTTAAATTATATTAATCACAATCGATATAAATTTTAGATTATCTGATTTTAAAAGCTAAATAGATATCAAAACAAACGACTATAATAAAATAAGCTCATTTAATGAAATCTGACACCTATTTGTCCTAAATAGGACTTTATAATAAATTTTATAAAGTGTTCATAAATTTTATCGGTAAACGCTCAGCGTTAAATACTATGAAACAGAGCCTATACTTAGCCAGAAATCGATTTATTGTCAGATTGCCTGTAGGTAACCAATCCGCCCTAACGTAGATTGTCAATATCAATCACAGACCACCCATTGACATTGATCGACATCGAAACACTATTACAGTATTAGTTCGTGTATCAAAGGTAGAATATAAATATCTGTTCGGTATTGCGAGTCAGTTAGCATCCACATTTAGTGTGCTCACTGTAACAGCTCTAGTGAAATATAATAAACTTATATTTAATGAAGATGATGATGCGTCATCACCTCCTCGCAGAAGGAGGCCACCGCTTGCCACGCAGTGGCGCTGCTCACCATAATACGTATTATAGTGAGCAGCGAAAAGTGAAAGACAATGGCCTGCCCGAGTGCCACGCGTGGCGCTGCCCACCTTGGGCAGACAGCCAGCGTGTGCGCCGCACTCGTGGCAGGCCGGGGTTGGCTCCTCCCAGCAACCCGGCACAGGTACCTACGTCATAGGACGTATAGGACGTCATAGGACATCATATAAAGGATAGGACCTGCGTCAGGCGGAAGGTGAGGCAGCCGTGTCGCCTCTGGAGCCAGGCGTTGAGGCACGGCCGGACCGCCGCCACGATAGACTGCCCAGCACTAGGACTGAACAGCCTCTCCCGCCAATTACGAGTGCGCCTACCCCTGTCGGAAAAATCCGTGACTATATATATTTTTAAATATTTATCGAGACTGAGACACCATTCATTACTTATGTATCTTAATTAATACAGAATTATTTATTTCTCAAACATAGGTGCTCGTAGTTCGAATGTCACGAGAAAGCGCGTACATAAAACATTAGTCCTAGAGTGCGTCGCAGAAATCAGATATCGTAAACAAATACGATGCGAGCTCCAATAGGCAGCAGCGGCATCAAGCATACCCAGCTAGTTTATTATGTCGTAGCGGAGAGCTTGCACGTAGGTAAATACATATGTATGTGCCGCGAACGCATAGAGCGTTAATAAATCGAGGTTACGTTATTTTATTGTGTGTAGATTTAATTTAACAAAATAATTTTCAGTTGAAATTTATAATTCGTATAGGAGATTTAATGTGTCATGTATTATTAGATAAATAAATTTATTATTCGCTATAGTACTCGTATATATTTTCAACATCCCATTGTAGCTTGTCCAGCCAATATTAGTGTCAACTAAAAAGCTTATAGAAATCCCTATAACATAACTATTGAACTACAATGAACACAAGGTAGAGGGAGTAAGTATAAACTACCCAAAATGTCGTACTTCTTTATTTATTAAAAACAATTAACTTAGCGTTAAGTTGACAACGGATTAGTAACGCGAGAAGGAGCGAATAACCACATAATTGTTTACTTCGCAAACAATAAAGTGAAGTTTCGAAAAAATATTAATTTATACAACTTACCTAATCTCTCTTCTACTATCACAGTCCAAAGCTTTAAGGTGCATAAAGATGCATAGAATGCTATACAAGAATAATAGACCTTAAGATACCTACAGTTGAGTTCAATATTACCTTTATTTTGACACACATTAAACATTGTTGAAAAGTATACAAATTACAACAGAGACTGCTACATATTTCCGATTAAGAACGAAAAAACTTGTTAATATTAAGATATTACTAATACTAATACTATATTAATAATATAGCTTTAAAAGTAGTTATAAACTATAATTTTATATTAACTTGGAATTCGTTGGAATATTATGATTTAGATAGCTTTAGTAAAATTATTTTTAACTCTTAAAAAAGCGTTTCGTACGCAAAGGGTAAAAGGAAAGTAGTTATTACAACAATACCATTTTAATCACAATCATGAACGAAAATATATTTCTACTTAACGCAACGCATCGTAAAATAATACACACTTTTGGAAACTCTACATATCAACATCCCATTAAACTTTCCCGTTTGCAAACTGAATGTTTTTTGACAGTGACTGTCAACACTGTGTAACTGGACAGTACTACTAACTTACTTAAAAAAATGACTTCCAGTTTTAATGGCGACGAATTTAATTTTTTTTTGTTATCAGTGTGATATGGCTGGTAATTATAAAAGATATACTTTCATCTTCGAGAATATAAATGCCTTTTATTAATAAAAAACGCCTTAATTACTAAAAGTTAATGTTATCAGGCAAGCTGCTTGTATAAAATTAGATTTTGGGGGCTTAATGCAACGTAAGCTTTACTACTAGGATGGCTTTAATCATAAATTCTTGGAACAATGAAAGTTTAAAAACAACGTCACCCAACTACTCTATAGACACGATTACAAGAAATTTTGAGGATAAGTGAGACTGAATATAACCTTATATAAGTAAATACAGGAAAGTTAAATTGAAACAAACAACCGACATAAACTTAACTGTACAAAGCAAAAGCGGTTGATACAATCGTTTATATTATTATATTTATTTTAAATGCATTATATGTATATGTATATTTAATTAGATCATTAGGCAAAAATTCAGAGAAATGCAAGTAGTCCTATACAAAACGACGGCATTATTAAAAAAATCGTTGGTGTCACTATTACAAAGCTGGTCACCCGGCATCCGAACACTGACCGCCAATTCAATATGCATCGTCTGTCACTTTCAAAGAGGTTACTTTCCTCCAACAACAAACAAGCAAAATGTACTTCAATTAACGTTTTCAGCAAGTCGAGCTATGAGCTGAGTTGAGGATTTGTTGCCTTCAAAGGCTTTATACACGTAATATTAAAATTAACCAACAATTTTAGACGAGGAAGAATGAAGACATACATATTTATTATTACAACAAAAGCAAAATCCGTATTCGACGGTAAGATCATGAAACAACTTACATCAAATATAAAATACAAGATGATCCAATAAAAACCATGGGGATCAAATTGAAGTGATCGATGAGATATATAAATTGTCCTCGTGCAATTGTTCTCATTGGATGGGGATAGTAATTACCGAACTGGTCAAATGGTCTTATTCGTATATAAGACAATTTTGTCAAGGAACCGCAGTGACCACTTCACATCAGATGTCCTAACGCTCGTACTTAAAATGTTTTGTTTTTGTCTATCATGGAGCTACCGAGGCTTATAACTTATTCCTTCCCCATTACTTTATCAGCCATTTTATTTACAAACCACACAATTCCTTAAACAAATATGATTTACAAATGATCTGTTTGTATTGCAATATTTCTTGCAAATATATTTTATTAGATGTGAAGGAAAGCTTATGTAAAGCAGTTTGCGTGTGATCTTAGTTGCGTAGAATTTATTTACATTATTATGAAAATATGTATATACGACACCAAGTTGAAGTGTATTCACCAAGTACTACATACATACTTAGTTACTATAAATTGTATTTGTCTGGCACCAGCTATATATTTTCAATTTGTCAGGTCGTCAATATCAATTGCGTGACCTTCTGACCGAAATGGAATATTTAACACAAATTCCTTTATTCTCGTGTCATGTAATAAACTTACCAAATCATTAAGCTGTAACTAGAATAAGAATAATCTAAATATGTACCTTCATAGCTAATACTTATCTAATAAGAAATGTTAATGATTGTTGTGTCTTATTAAATACTTTGTTTTTTTTTCATTACTAAGCTCGTCCTAAATGTGTAAAAATGATTGTTCCTCGTGAAATTATTTTCTTAAATGATGTTAGAACTGAATGTATTCTGAACAGTTATCTCCATGTTACGAGAATGTACTTGATTACATAAAATCCATAGAAAAATAATGTGTATTTAAGGTAAATTATATTTAAAAAATAGGAATTATATTGTAATAAGTATGGACTCTAGGCATAATCATTTTTATCTTTGATAAAGATTGATCTTACGAAAACTTTAAACAAAATATGGCCATTCAATTACACTTTACATTTTATCAATAGAAAGCAAACTTAAACACACACAAATGCTTCCTGTGCAACTCATAAAAGCAACATCGTTGTTACTAAAGTAATTAACAGTATTCTTCAACGCTTCTCACAAAACGTTAAAAAAAAGTTAAACTCACCGTAGTTGATAAATATAGTATCATGTCGTCTATATTCTATTTCATTTTTTTTTCAGACTACTTTTAACAATTGGGTACTTAAAACTGAAATGTTAAATATTTATATGTGATCGAATGGTTCTTTTTAAACAATTGAAATTCTCATTTAACAACACTCAATTATGAAGGAAGATTGCGATAATAAAAGTTGCATTCTATTTACTAATCAATGTCTTAATATAATCACTCTGTAATAAAATATCTAATATGGTCACTAGTTATTTACTTGCGGTATCTATCTTATCTATTGGACATGTGTATTTCTCTTTTTGATTCCCATTTGACAGAATTATCTTTAACCAAATGCCATTACATAAATTATCTTTACATTAATCACACGTTGAGATAATATCAAAAGTTATTGATAACTTTTATACTTATTACTATTAATATTGTTATTACTTTACTGATATCGTACATTACAACTTTGTGAAGGCCAATGTGTTTGTATAGTCGGGCGATTAATTTTAAAATTACAATTCAGAGTGGAATCTAATAGTCTACTTCCTTTCCTTAATCATACTTTTCAAAAGTTAGTCAACCTAATTTTTTAAGTCATTTGAATACATCTAGATACCTATAGTTAAAAGATAAGATTCTTACCGGTCATTATTAAATCTTGTTTCATACTGCAAATTCAAATTGCATGGAATTTCAATTACATAAATGCACTAGTACTTTGCTGTATGTACCACTGGCATGCTCTTGAGATCAAACCTCACATATTTTTTGAAGGTTTAAATCAATACTCTACAGACTTAAGAAGTAAATGTTTTAGTTTTAAGCATTTTGTTTAAATGTTAGAATTACAATTTTGCTGAAGTTTCAGTTTAAACACACTCTTGAGACTAATTTGATTTGAAACATTACAAGTACACCCTCAAATGTATGTTGTTTTAAAAATGTATAATTAAAAATTTGTCATTTGCTGTTATAAAAATAACTGTTGAGTGTCTCCTGAATGCCATTTTTAAACTAAGGACACCATATCTATTACCCAAAGAAACATGAATTGGTGAGTAAAAATTGGCAATCTTAGAAAAAATTTCATTGTCCACAGGATTGTTTACTAGCTGGTCTGTAGATTCTGTAAAATTATACAGAAGTAGAACAAGACACTTAATAAGTAACATAAATAAATGAAACTTCTTTAACATATTCTACTGTCTGGGTACTTAAGAGGACTTAGTTGCACATTATATTTGCATTTTTTGTAAAATGTCATTAAAAAGACACTCATCTGATTTGTACAATTTGATGTCACATTGCCAATTTACAATATTGATTTACTACTAGTACTTGACCAATTTATCAATGTGTCAGAATTGCCATCTTCAATATCTAGCAACAGATTATCTCTATCTGTTACATTCTCCCTCGATCCGTGCACTACATATTCATCGTTTGTCTGAAGATTCACATATGAAAGTGATTTCTTCTTCTGTCCTAAGTCAAATATTTCCAGGTCTTCATCTTCATCTTCATCAGACTCCACTGTGAGTATACGAGACAATTCCAAATTATCCCGTCTGTCATCAGATTGCAGAACTCCGTATCTAAATTGATTTGTGTCGTTTGTCCCATGTGTATTATTGGTATCATTATTTTTGCCTTTTCTCCTGAAATTGATAATCAAATCTCCCTTTAAAAATATTTTAGTGAAGTACCAAAATTTTAAGTTCAAAAAATCATTTTGTATTGAGATGATTTTTTAAAAGTAAAAGCTATCGCAAATCTGACTGGTTAGGAACATTATAGTTTGGAAGTATAAGAAATGCAGAATGAAACTTATATAGGCTACATCAATAGTAATAATACCTCTAGTGACAACTCACATATACCTACCAAATTTCATGGATTTCTAAAAACATTGTTGTAATGACAATTTTCTACAGAGATCGATCAAATATTCACAATCTTTAAAGAGACTGTCTCTGGCTCTGAATTTGATTTCGATTTTCAATAAGAATAACAAGCCATGTTATACACTACTTAAATACTGTACAGGGAGTTATAAATAGAAATAGGTATGTTAATATGAATAATAGTTTACAATATTACCTAAACATGTAGTTAATAATAGGGAAAATGTTGAGATCTTCTATACCGTTAATTATTTTTATTTTACATCCAGTCAGTTAACTACAGGATTCCTTCTCGTAATAATTTTTAAGGAAAATATTGCACATAAGAGACTATTAAATTTTATGCTTATTGGTATGGGTTACAATTTTATAACATTATTCTAGTGTACTTTCTTTACTCAACAAATTTGGTAACACCATAAACATATAAATAAATATATGGTATTTGACTGTGATTAACAATACATGGAACATGCCTGTAAAAGATGAAATAGGCAATAGCCAAAAGACTGAATCCTCCAAAGACTATTAGGCCTCGCTTCATTACTCCAGGATTATTTAAGTCTGGCTGGTTTGTAGGTGCATTGGAAGTTGTAGAGTTCAACGTCTTCTCTGTAGTAGGTGGTGCTATGGTAGAATTAGTGGCATTTTGTACAGGATTCCCTGAAATATTCAAAACATGAGTAAATTGTCAAAACAATTGTTAAACCAATCCATTGTTTGTTGTCATACATTCTGAACAGTTATTGTTAATTAATCAAATTTTATTTGATCTCCTCAAGTGAGAGAGCAATTGCAACATAATACAATGAATCATATGTAAAATGTATGAGAATATCACCTTTGCCTGGTTCTGTCTTAGGGCTAGAAGTTGAAACTACTTCTGGCTGATTCTTAGTTTCATTAAGTGCTGTTACAAGAGTAGGCAAGGGTTTGAAGTTTTCAAAACCTCCTTCGCTGAGACCGACTTGTTTATTCACATCTATTTTACTGTCCTCTAAGTTTTTAACTTCTTTAATTTTCTCATCTTCGTGAAGCGTTATTGCGTCACCGGTATTCTGTACGGCTTGCCGCTTCGATAGCATCAACTTCGCGGTATTGTGAAGCGAGGGCCACGAAGAAAACGCGTCGTCCAAACCCCCTTTATACTCCCAACCGATATGATTGTCATTTATTGTTATTACACAAGTAACTGCACATAACAACAACACAGAATGTGATAACATATTATATTACTCAGTTAACAATTCGGTAAGAATTAAATAGACTTGGTCGTGCAAAATGTATATCTTTCAACAAATCATGCACGATGTTAGCTCGTGCTTCAGCAATTTGCAATTTAATCAAATCGGACCGAGCAAATACATAGGTACAATATACCTACAGAATTCTACCAAAATTCAAAAACAAAGTTAAACGAAAATTAATAAAAACACAAACACTATAAGGTAACCAATTACTTTTATGACTTCATTTGAAGTCTGAGTAACTTTTCAAATATTAAGGATAATAACACCATTCTGTAGTGTTCATCACATTATTCATTTTGACATTGATTGTTAGATTCAATGTTGCCCTTACAAATTCAACCGTGAAATAAGTTTTGTTTTATGTAGGATTTTATTATTCACAAATAGAAGGAAGACAACAAACTGTAACCGACGTGAGAATTCTAAGTAGGTACTCTGAGTATTGTAATAATAATCTTTTCAATTAAATTTGGAACTTCATACAGTCGGATAAGCAATTCTGTCATTCTGAATTTATGCACACGTAATATTCAAAATCACTAATTACAGCCTGTTTTTTAAATTGAGACAGTTATTTAACGTTTTGAATGCTGTATGTGTATCTTTTTAGCAATAGCTAATGTTTTAATGTGGATGGTTAATGTACCATGATCAAAGATAATGTGAAATATTTATTACCTATATGATTTTAAACATATTTGTAGTGTAATTCTTGTGCTTGTGCTTGTAAAGCTCTTCTTTAATTTTTTGAGGATTATTTATTGTTGGAACGAAGTTCCTTACGGCAAGCTTGACAAAGATCGGAATTTTGTAGGGGACCGAACCGAGAAAAATATAAGACTAAAATTAAACGGAAATGGGTAACGGAATTCGTATTCACAAGCAAGCGAATAGTGTACAATGTTAGCTTTCTAAATTTGTGTTTTAATTTATTTTTAACTTTTTTACATTACATTATATATATTATTTTATTACGTTATGTTACGTTATTTTATGTCACGTCACGTCAGGTCACGTTATGTTATGTTTTGGTTGCTATTTGTGATATAATTGATGTGTGTGGCCAGGTCTGCCGTACTAGGTGTAACTCTGTGTTACGGCAAACATCTTCTTCTTTTGTGAATCTACTGTATTATGATGACTTAAAAATCGGCAAACACGCACAATTCAACTGAGAGAAGTGTGTCTATTTTTTGTTATTAACACACTTGACTTTTTTTAGGTTAAAGTTATATATACCGCGCGCGGATTTTCCTTTACTCGCTAAAGTTTTGAAGGTGAAAAAGATGAAGATTTTTTCTTTTTTATTATAATGTGACATAACTATTTAAAAGTGTTTTAAATAATTACCTTTTTATAGCTTTTACTTATAAATATGTTACTGTTACATAAAAATCACTAAATTTGTAACTTACGTTTTCCGACCTCGTGTAACGGAACGTGAGAATCGATTAATCGAAGAATTTTTGACACTACTCTATGGATATGAGATATACGATAAATTATATCAATTGAACAATTGAAAATCATCGATGTTTTGAAAACATCTATATTTTTAATTAAAATAAAATAGAAAGCTCTATGTATTTTTATTCCTATTTTCATGTTTATTGACTTTTTTATTAACTTGGTATGTATGTATGTTTGCCCGGACGGGAACCTTGTGATTAAATTTTAAACCAGTTATCTTTAATCGATTCCGCTGAAATTAGGTATATAGGTTTATTCTGGAGGAAAGTGCATGCTTAGCTATATGACGTCATTGTTAATCCAATATGGCGGATCATGCAATATGGCGTACTTGTTATTTTTTCTGTACTACCACAATATGGGTATAAACGCACAACGCCACATTTAATTTAAACTTCATTTTCTTCTTTTTGGACATTTAAACAAAACCTTTTTTAAAAAAGTTATTTTTAACATTAATTTATTTTTTGCTAATTGTGTTGCTTCTATATTTTATTCGAAGGAACTTCGTTCCTACCTGGTGTCCCGTGACACCAATAATTTCGACTGCTTTAATTTCACTAGATGACGCTACTAGTTTTAAATAATTTCAACTCTCATCTGAATATGAGGATAAATTAAGTAGAAATTATTGTCAATTTATAAATATTCAATTCATTCTAGTAAAAAAAATATGCTCAGAATGTATTATAAAACAGTTACAAAATAATATAATTTAAAAACTCATTTATTTAAAATCAAATCGCAGTTTACCCGAACATTTTGACTTGACCCGAACATTTTATTTGATTATTTTTGAAAGGGGTACTCCTACTGGTACCTTTGTTAAATCACCCTTTAGTCGCGCCTTAGGTTAAATATTATGTTTTAATACTTATAATAGTTTATTTAGTAACTAGCGGCTCGCCCCGGCTTTGCACGGGTACAATTTATTTATTTTTTACTTAATGAGTACTGGCTGTACCAACAGTAAAAAGCTTTTTATTCGCGGGGATGACGTTCAGATCATAGATAAGAGTTAATATATGACAGAAATGGTTCAGAAATACAAACAACGAGAATAAGAGAATCAAAAATAAGGAGCTTTCACTGTATTTTACTTATGTTTAAACATAAAGTCGGTTTTTTTATAACGCCTAGCACCAGCGGTTCTATTTTATTAACAAACGATTTCATCAATCTATTGAAAGTAGCTATAGGTTAATAATTTTAATAACCAGTATAAAAATATGTATAGTGGACGGTTTACACATAAATAAAACGAACAATCTATGTTTATGAATTATTCGATTTATTCAAATAGACATTTATATTTTTAATTATTATAATTATATAATTTAAAGTAGAGTTTCCAAATTTTAAATTTTTGGTATCTATTTAACACTGATCGAGTATCCACAAAATTAACCTTAAATATACGAACATCGGTACACTTTGTCCAAACATTTAGGTACACAGTATATATTACCTACAAAATTGAACGAGTTAGAAACAGTATAGGTTTATCAAAGGACTTACTATTTAAGAAATGTTAAAAGTACCGGCAGTGATTAATAAGCCTAACGCGCAATCTGTTCTAACATACGACAAATATTGAGACCATTAACAGTTACCCACTTCCCAAAATGACTGACAATAATGCTTGACACTAATAATAATTTGGTATAAGAACAATTATCACAAACCATTTATATAAGTATATGAATGCAATTACTAGATATTTGTTCCATGTAAAACTTTGTATAGGTTGCATAAATATCTGCCAAGTTACCCAATCAATGTACTTAATCCCGAAAATAGTTGAAGCAACAAGAAATACAATTATTTCTTCTTATATTTATCTGTGTTCAACCAGATAACTAATACCTATGAGTAGGTAATTACCACCGAGGTAACATCTGAATATTGTCAGTATAATGGGAAATGCGTACCGTTTATTAATGTAACAGAAATCAATGTGATAACTTCACATGATTCTAATTTCGATAATATTATTATGTTATTATTTAAACATTACAATAAAGACATTAAACCATTCAAAAACATCGACTACAGTTTCTCGAAAAAGTCGCGTTATGAGCACACAATACATCGAGATTCTAGAGAAAATTACAATTAAATCTTAAAGTTAAATACAAAAATTAATAAATACTTTATAAATAATTTTGTACCAACTATTTTATACAAAATCCATAATGTAGAAATGATATTGCGCATAACGCTTTCGTTAACACCGTACGTATAGATGCCTACTGTGTAAAATTAGTCAGCCTATAAAAATAGATTGCACATAAAGATATTACGAAAATATTTGTAGTAGAGAATTTATTGCAACGCAATCACACATTAGAACGAATAGCCGTTTGTGATAACAATTGCCGCAATTATGACACGAAAGTATAGTTATTGCGGCAAAGTTAATACCCACAGATATCTCACTATCTTTCGCCAGCTTTTAAAACATTCCATTTGTTTCAGATAACAGTCCAAGAAGTAAACTTGTATACGATATGTGATGTTTTATATGACAGCAAGAGTTAATAGGTACTAATTACACTTATTTGGACCGTATCTATACGAAACTATCTATTTTATCAGCGATTGCATGCCTTCCTTATTACGTAATAAGCATTAGACTTGAGTTTCCTTTACCTAATCTGTACTTTACTCATCATTCTACATAACAGTTGCAATAATCTCACCACAATTAATTACATTGGAGTTTAGATCGTAAAAATACAGCTAAACAAAAAAGTTAGGTACTGAAAATTTCGATATTTTAGAGGACTGGTACATACTTGGCTTTAAATTTAATGTTACCAGTAATAGAAACAGCCACCGAGTCCTTGTCCGTGGTTGTACGATGATATTTTGAAACTTTTTGTGAATGCACTCGCAATGTTAGACAAGTATATTTAGGTATTTACCGTCCAATACTTCTTTGTTTATCTCTATTGTAAGAAAAAGTGTAAGAAGAATTTTTATGTACGCTAAGTAATTATAAATGTGCGATGTGCTGTCAAAAATTTCACTGTTATGGCCCCTTGCGATATTAATGTCTTAAAATCATACTTTGCCCAATAAATCCATATGAAGCAGTTTCGCAGCTCTTAACGCACGGTCCTATCCATTGTATTTCCTTCCCATTTTAAGTACAATTAAAATATCTAGATATAAACCCTCTTACGATTAAAAATCGTTTGTTAAATTTTAAGATATATCTACTAGCTTAGCCTAAATATTAAGTTGGCTAATAAATTTTCTGAAAGTTTAATGTAGCGATTAGTATCTCTAATATTTAAAATATTCTACGTTTTCAAATACATGGATCGTTTAGATATATTATTATATTATATTCCCTACAATATAGACGTAGATATAACTATTTGTTACAGAACCGAGACTGCAGTAATCTAGTACTTCAAAGAACATAAGAGATTGATAAACCCAATAAATGTAAAATATTGTCGAAATTTTTATAAAGTCTTAATGCTAAACCATGGCACACAAATTATTTCTAACACAGGAGGGAACGCTTCACAACTGGATTCTTGTTTAACGTTGATCGTAGTACATTTTTGTTCCGCCGAGAAAGAGTTAAATATTGATAATACCATATTTAGAAATCTGAGCAATTTTACGCATTTTTTATCAATTAAAACAGTAAAGTTTGTTCTTTTAAAGTCTCCAAACTCAGTCTTCCAAGAAACCTAAATTGTATTGCGTGAGTAATATAAAAAGATTGTGGAATGTGAAAGAAGACAACATGATAATATGTAGAACAAAAATAAATAACAGAAATAAAGTGTATCATGGCAATAATGAACTATACGCGTACGTGTTACCTACGATGTACTCCGGGAGAGCAAATACATCAACATCTACCGTGTCAAATAATGTTATATATCTTCCTACATCACACCTATAACTACGATTATTTATATTAAAGTAGCGAGATGATTTTAAATCTGATAACAAAGTTTTTCACTCTACGTACAGAAATGCTGTCCCGGACTAGGACGAAATGTATACTTTGTCCAGTTACATCTAGGACCAAACAAAACTTGAAGATTGTAACTTGATCTTCAATATTTGGTATGTCCATGCGCTCACTCCAGGCGCGCTTTGTAGCTAGTCTTCCAGATCTCAGCCAGAGTCACAGCAGAGTGGAAGCGATGGAAGATGCAAAGCGGCAGAGTGAAGCGTTGTACAAGAGACCAAGCGACGAAACCATAGAAGTCCAATTGAACCTAAAAATAACACATAAAGAATATGAAATGTTACGGAAAATTATATTTCATTTTATATTCGCATAAAGTGTATCTACCGGGTTTGCAAGAACTTTTTGAGCTTCAACAGTGTAAATTAACCACATGGTAACGTTGCAGATGAGTAAAAAGGTTACGGCTTGACGAGCGGGCTTACTACGTTCCTGTTCTGGCAGGTGCACGCGGCGACGAGATACGTCTGCGATAAATAGTAGCTGGAGAACCACCTGCAATCATATAATAAATACGGCATTTTTATAATAGTAAACTTTATTTTAAAAAATCCAAAAACAATTTATATTTTCTGTGCCATTGTAATAGTATTTTCTCACCTGAAGAACACTCAAGCATCCAGTGATCATGACCAACAAGTTGGGCTCATGAGTAAATGCACCCATTCCACCAGCAATCACACTAAATACGGCATATACGAAGAGCCCAAATGCAGAGACGCGAAGCAAGATGTCGTTCAGGTCAGATTGTTCTTCAGAGCGGAACTTCAGTGATTGCACCCTGCGAAGAGGTTCGGTACAGGAAGGAGGATTTGAGCTCCATTTCATTTCTCTACTTCTACTCAGTTTAATCAAAATATGGAGGAACCAAATATGGTGAAAGGAATATTAAACAAAGGGAAAATAAATGTCATAAGCATAATAAAGTAAGTCACCAGTAAAGAGCAAAAATAAATGAAAAGTTTGAATAACAATTGAAAAGGCACATTGATTGTGCAAGTAATTTTTATTGGAGCCAATAGAAATAAGGATACAGGGAAATAGGGGGCCAACGAAAAGGTGAAAGGAATGGAAAGAAAAACATCAACATAAAAATTTGGATCAACTAAAAGTACAACTAAAATGCCTACTTGTGACGATCTATGGATCTAGAGATTAAAAACAACTACATGAAAAGGTATGTTAACATTAGTAGGTGTAGAATATAACTAAGATGTTAGTTATTTTGGATACCCACAAAATATTTAGACTTATAAAATAATTTCTGTACAAGTTACGCCCAAAACAACATCATGTCTTACCGTATAAATCCGATTAAAATCGCCAGGATCGACAGAACCATTAAAGCGCAATGAGACACATCAGCCAAATAAATGGACAGACGTTTCAAATCCTGGTGTCTTATCAGTACGAAGAACAAGATCAAGCAGATGAGAGAAGCGACCAGGAGAAGTAGTCCACAGAAAAGTCCTTTTGACGCTCCAGCACAGTCCACACGGTTACCACGTTGAGCCGCCGCCAACGCCGCCGCCCTGCGGGAGAGAACAGCCTCCAAACGTCTTTCCAGATCTTCGTCGTTGGCCACGCTGTAACCAAACCCGTACGCATACATCAATTACGCATGCGACAGTTAATTTCGTCTTGCCATAATTGTATATAATCAATTTAATGTATAACTAATTCTACACTAATCTTTTTAATTTGTGAAAATGTGCTGATGAGTGCTACACATCATGTTAGTATTATGTACGAGTTTGTTACTGTTTATTAGCAATATGAAAAATATACATATTCTATACAGACCTGGGATAGCGACCAATATGTTTCCACATCACGTAGATAACAGCTGCACCAATAAGAGAGTACTCGATGATGAACGGGTAGAGGTATGGAGCCGAGTCGGAAACAATTGTACCCATAATAGGATTCCTTCCGCAAATCGTGGTGTTATCAATTTTCGCAAGGTACGTCAAAGCAGCAGGATTCAAATTATCGAAAGATTCAAAGATCTCCGTATTGTTGTTTGCTGAAACGATATCACATATACATATTTATTGTGTAGAAAATATAAATATTTTGCAATTGTACGCAAATAAAACTCTGTAAGGATCATGCTTAATTTGAAGATGCTAAAAATGGTACGATTTGTGCACCTAAGGGTACCTACTAGTGGATAGTATTTGAAAAATTGCAAACAAAAAGTGCTTCGGCCGGTAACAAAACGATAACATTACTGTGATCGACACTCCAACGACAAACCTGGCGAATGTGGTGGTTCATCAACGCGATACGTTTCAACACTATTGCCCCACTCGTCTCTATCAGTAGCCAACCATCCAGAAGTTGTGGGTGCTACGACGGTGGTCATAGTGTTTACGAGCGGTTTCACGGTTGTTGAGTAAAACCACTGAAATACTTCCAGCATAGCAGTTTGAGTCTGTGTCGCTTTCTCAGCTTCAGTTGTAATTGGTGCAACAGTGGAAGTAGTCGGGAAAGGATTGTCATTTGGCCAAACGTCTTTAAGCTCACGGCCATAACCCATCCCATTATTGTACCCTATAGTACTCTTTATAGCGTCGATCAATTTAGATTTTTGAACGAAACCACCACCGACATTAAAGTATGGTGAAGGAGTAGTCGCTGAAAATGTAGCCCAGAATGCATTGTTATTAGAATACATGCAAGAAGGAATTTAGGGTAATTAGGATGTTTTATGGGTGAATTTTAAAATGGTTAATTAAACTTGTGAACACAAGTTCTGTGCGTTGTTTTACTTACTAGTTGTTGGTATTGTTGTAGGAACAGCGGTTGTGCTAGTAACAGCTTTTAATATCTGATCA
>DWGJ01000640.1:0-27156 GCA_018246895.1 Aspitha aspitha aspitha | reverse complement strand
CTAACGTCAGTCGTTCAAGGCTTTTAAAGCCAAAATAAAGTTACTCTGTATCTTCGTTTACTATAGATCGTTCGGTTTACTATTGCCTGAGAGGCGCACAAAGCCCAAGTACAATGACTAAAACATGACCTTCATTGAGTGTATGTATATATCTTATAATTAATAAAAGAATTTGAATTGCAAGAAGTACTCTAAACATTATTCCACGTGCCTGGCACTCTCCACTACTCATTAAGTTCACTTCTCTCTTCTAAGCACCCATCACCCATACTTCTTCTAAGCAATATAAATGTTGCGAATTCGCCTTCACTTATCATGTGTCTATTATGTATAATGCAACGTGTAAAGTTTATTTCATACTGTTAAATAATACAGATGCTAGATAAAAAAAATATTCATCGGTTACAAATAAGATTAGAAATTACTATTTTTTGTTTTTCGGGAATAAATTAACTAATAATGATAATCATTAACTATATAATTAAATATTTCTTGTACGTGCTTTTGTTCTTCAAGTGGCAAGGTAGGTGTAGGTACTTATATCGTGTCAGCTCAGTTTCAATTTGTACATTACTTTCTTTGCTCCAACGGACACACCGCAGATTAGCCCATTGTGCATTGAATTACACTAGAAACTAGCTTTGAACTGATAACATCAATCTCATTTAGATAACAATATTCTCTCACACGTATCTGTGATGATTTGACAGAACAGCACCTACCTAAGATTGAGTATACGGTATACAACCGTAAAACAATGTTACAAGTTAAGAACTATCACACGGATTGACTCACAAATAGTCTATGGACATATAGTATTTTGTTTATAAACTTTTCACCGCAATATTCCTAGACCCGGTTATCTAACTGGTTCCGATTGGCTATTCACATACACATGATAAATAATTTAAGAAAAATTACACTTGTGCTTCATTAAGTAAACAACATGCAGATCTTACGGTATAATAGCAAATAATAAGTTTCGCACTTAAATATAAAATATGCTTTATTGTATTACCTACTACATCCATATAGTCAAAAAAACAAAAATTAGGTTCGATTATTTGGATTTTTTCCATAAGTATCTGGATCTTGAATTCGAAGCGAAGGTATTTTATCATGATTAATATTGAAGAAAGTGATTCAACGTAGAACTCGAACTAATGAAATTTTAGAGGAAGTAATATAGCGTGTACGCAGTCTACTGTTTATACAAAGTGAGAGATAATCTGTTCTTTCCTGGAAGTGACGTAACAAATGGTGGAAAAACATAAAGAGTGTGCGAAGTTCTTTGCAGCTATGGGTATCGGATTTATCAATATCTAATCTAATAACCATATTTATTACCAGTACAATATATCTTATAGTTGTTAAGATCAGTCTTATGAGGATGGTTTTGTTTACATCCCAGTTCCCTTATATTTGTGTTTTTCACGAGTATACCCGATACTTATCTACCTACTTATTATAATAGAAGCATGCCTATAATGCATATATTAATTTTTCTTATAAAAATTAATTTGATTGCAATTTTTATTTTAATATTAGTGGACCTGACCACGCATTGCCGAGGTTATATACTATCGGGCGTTCAGAAATCATTTTGTATAAAAATTTATTTCCAATTGCCATTTATTATTTCTTTATTTTATTAAAATTATCTTTTAAGTTGGATCAAATAGTAGATATGTACAAAATTTCATTGAAATCGGTTCAGTGGTTTCGGAGATTATCGCAAATGAACATCGTGACACGGGATTTTTATATATATAAGAGATACACATTAGGCATGCTTTTATTATAGTACCCCCGTTCAACAAGTTAACGTTTCAATTGCGAAAGTTAGTATCGGAAATTGTCAGTAATAAAATTTCATGCAAACTGTACCTACTCATAATACGTTATATATAATATAGCTTAGTATGTAATAGAGTTAAATATTGTTAACTGTTAAATAATAAAAAAAAATTATGTGTCAAATGGGTACAGGCGCACAGAGGACTTCGCGATTACGCATCGTGATCAAAGACCATTGAACTGTTTGATCAGCGTCTGCATGAATATAGAGTAGAGTGGTTTTATTTGGACTTCCGTTACATGCTTTTGCAATATTTAAAGGCAGTTTTTAGTTTAATGAAAATGTTTTGATGTATGTAACTGTCAATTCGTGAAGAATTATTCCTTTATTTAACGAGTCATCCCAATGTTAAGAAGGAAGTATTTCGTCGTCTGCTATGTGTATGTTTTGGCAATGATCGCCAGCACCGGTCTGTCCAGGGACAATTAATTTATTTTTGTTGTAAACAGAGATTCTGTTTGATTATTCAATGTATATCGAGCGAGAAAATTCTAGAAGGGACATGAGCACATTTTTTTCTTTGAGACTGCTTGTAGCAAGTAACATTATGTAATCGTTATTCGTCATTATTAATCGTAATTTTTGACGAATAAAATTTGTTCTGCTACTTTGTGTTTTCAATTTTACGATTCATCCACGGTCGACTACTGCACGCAACTCGACTGTGGTAAAACGTGCGTAGAATTAATTTACAGACTTACATCTACCGGGTTATGACTTTATTTCCGCTAACCAATTGCAAAATATCCTATTTACATCGTACCAAAACCAACAAATAATTTAATTTTAATTATTCTTTACAAATTGCAATTACAAATATTTTTTCGAATTAATTCATGTTTATTCGTAATTCCTTGCAACTGAAAAATTTCTTAGGATTGCTTTGAATAACAGTCTCGTCGATTTTAATAGTATAGATACATAGGTGTTGCCAACAATGATTCTTTATCGTAGGTAAAGTAAGGATTTGCTACTTAATTTGCAGTCACCTTCGGTGCTAAAACGTTTTGTCAAGTTCCGGTTTAAACAGTGATCCATTGTGCTCGCCCGCTGACACGAAGCTGACAATTGTTTTGTTCAAGGACAGATAAATTTTGTTTTGGGTTGCAAGTGGCTATCAAAGTGATGACTGTATTAAAGTTGAAATGTTTTATGAGTAAACGATTGAAAATTTATTATTAATGGAAAAAGGATGAATAAATGTAAAGTTTAACAATGAAAAAAGTAGCTTTAAGCAATTTACGAGAAAAACATTCTTACACATAATGAACACCATTATGTTTTTCATAGCGTGGCGCGATCACATTGAGATTTATTTTTCAATTAATTATTCCGGATAATCTTTTGATTTTAAAGATACATGTATTTATGTGTTTATCATAATAGTAGGTAGTTTATTTTAAGATGGTATTTTTGAGGTTCCTTTATGTTCGGCTTTTTTATTGGCACTAAAGTTAGAGGTGCTATTTAAACTGCGGTTTTTGTGTTGATAGCCCGAGAGAATGGCGATTGAACTAAAATGTTTGCCTTGAACGTTGCAATGATCTATTCTAGTTGCGATTAAACGTTCCAGTATAATTATATCACGGGCTTAACATTTCATGGCGAGAGGTGTTTTGAAATTGAACGTAGACAAAAAGACTAAGACGTAATCTTATAAAACAGCGGAACTTTAATTGCAAAATGAATTTTCGTACTTTGAAAGAATGCGCAAAATATTTTAAACGCGAAAGAAAAAAATATTATAAATAAAGTATAATAAGTCCGTGGCATTGGTACCAATACTTGTGACAAATTATTCTAATTATAGTGTTGTTTATATAAATATAAACTCAAATTCGTTCTGGGTCTCTAAAAAATCACAAAAAACCTATGGTACCAGTAATAAATGTGACATTTGTAATCATCCAATTGCCACTCTATTAGTATTATAACAGTTGATTCATTTACTTTCCCTGCATATTCCACTTTATTATTTATGCATGCTATCCATCGCTATAAATATCGCGAAAGTGTTAAAAATACCTACTAACAATGTCTGGGTGCTAGTATTACGTCTTTTCATTATGACGTTATGAAAGATCTTCTAATTTTATAAAGATAATAAACATTTACTTTTGCACGGGTTGTAACATGATGTCTGTCTTGGAATTCAGGATTAATATGACTATTAAGTAGTATTACATACACTGTTTACAAGAACTGTTAACAATTCCTATTAGGGCAAACAAATTTTCCTCTATGAGTATTTCGTTGTTTTTGGAGGAAATATTTATATTAGAAGCAAATCAGATTACCTACAGTAAATAACTTTATTCAATTATCAGGTTGCTATAAATATTTTCTATTAGTAGGGATGAATACAAATTATACCTACTCGTACAAGTGTAAAATTGCGATGATATGGGTATATATTATTTTGTATTCCTAAATAGGTTTTATTTTGTTAACATATTTTTGATTAAATTTTTACTTACCAAGAACCTACCGGTATTTTCAAATATTAATTTCAATTTAAAAATTCCAGTCGCATAATAATTTTATATTAAGGATTTCCATTTCCTCATAAAACTCTTCCTGTTGAAGGTACGTACCCCATCACTTATGCCACTGATTTTTAATTTCGTTTATGGGTCCGGATATTTGATGCTCACAAAGCTCCGAGAAGGTTTCATTAGTGTGTTATAACGCAGTTTTTTAACAGCAGTTAAGGAAATAACGCTAAAGT
Organism: Aspitha aspitha aspitha; assembly: GCA_018246895.1. Classification (NCBI taxonomy): domain Eukaryota; kingdom Metazoa; phylum Arthropoda; class Insecta; order Lepidoptera; family Hesperiidae; genus Aspitha; species Aspitha aspitha. The sequence goes on along the minus strand of DWGJ01000640.1, from coordinate 22,570 downwards.
GGCCACCTTTTATCGTAGATTAAGTCCATATGGTTTTTATTGTGACGTAAAAATTTACCTTCCTTCTTATGAAGGTTATGGATATGTCGTTAAAATCTATTTTAACCGTATGAAGATAAATGTCTGAAAATATACACTCTGTGTAGACGCGAAGACAGCTGCGCGAGAATGTCACTGTCTGGAAAAATTGTACCTTGTTTTTTATTTTAAAGATTTTTTATCGGATATGAATAGGTGGTTTGGCCGTGACTTTCCCCAAAAAAACACACGATGATGCGGCTGTCTGCAATATGTAGCAAATGTTATTTCAGTAAAATCTAAAGTCCAACTTTTTTAATTTGTTTTTGATGCACGATTTAGCAAAATGAGGATTTTTTAATATGGCTAGTGTTTGGCTGTACAATCACTCTTGATGCGATGTACAGATGCTTCTTAAGATTGAGTACGTGCTATGATATACCCACTTATGTCGGTTACAGACACCAGTAAGACGATCCACTCTTTACATGTGTTAATAATAAAATCCTTTCGTACTGTCGTGAAGTTTTTGGATATCTTTTTGCTCATCAAATGAAATCATGTAGTTCTCTTCGATCTAAGGTATAAGGTATAACGATTTTCACCTATAAAATATAAATGTTTTATTGACTAAGATCTTGACGTTACGCTTTTACTACATATTCTGATTTTCCTCTGTTACTGATAGTATTATCAGTCAGACGTGCGTCATTTAAAGATCGGAGCAGAGACAATTCATGAAATTTGGGTGTTAGTTGTATTAAAATTTGTTTAAAATACTTGAGCCGACATTAATTAGAAATCTTGTTATCAGTTAATTCTGTGAGAACCTAGTATCAATACATCGTAGTATCGTACTCGTACATCATATTAGTAGTATAAGCTATAGAGAACATGTAGATTCGACAATGTCAAGTTCACTACAGTTACGTAATAATCAGTACAAACAATCTACGTTTGTGTTGGGCTGCGAATAGGCAGCCATACACATTATTAGCCTTTAATTGGCATTAACGTTACGTATCCTTAACAATGCTCTGTCTCGTAATGCACAACATAACACTAATAAAAATATACGTATAAGTGCACGGTAGAGTGCAAATCAAGTTCTGTTACTGTATGGACGCTTATTGTATACCTTTAGATCTGTTAAAAAAACTTCCTTTATATAACGCTATTTTTATAAATCATTGTAACTGTTTTTTGCAATGTGTAGGAGCGAATAAATCTAGATTTTTTTAGCTAATTTGGAATTCTTACAACCGGATATATCATATTTTAATCGTAAAAGTTGGTTAGTTAAGGGAACGTGCGAACTTTTCTTTATTAATGTATTTTACAAAATTAATCGTTTTTTTTACATCCCGATATAACTGTGACATTTAATTACCGGAAACAGTTTCCTTAGACATCTCAATTGGTGACTAATATTCGCTTTGCATAGAAAGTCATTAAATACATAACTGAGGAAATTAATAATTGATATGAATGAGATTGGTTGAACTCGCCTCGGCAACAGGAATGTTGAGTACAGAGGCATTTACGTCATACTGCAGTGTGTATATCTATTCCTACGTATGATTGTAGCGGGTGAAGTCATACATTTGTAACACGATCTGAATTCGCATGAAAAATATAGAACGACCGTTCGAAATCGTTAGCTGGAAAATAATCCTAATATTGTGCGACGTTCCATTTATGATATAAAGGAAGTGTAGCGTAAGTAGTCATTGGTCAATAACGTTTAGTTTTCGCAGAAATGAATGGGAACTATTTATTATTGCGTGTCTAGTCTCCATTCATGATGAACATTACCCTCCTCCTGCTCCTCATTCCTTCAAGTGTGGTCTAAATTTCACGGCAAGTGATGTTAAGCTGGTCACAAATCCTATCGAAATCCATGGTTTGATAGAATGTTGCCACAGTAGAGCAGTTGTAATTTATGATCATTATCTACACTGTGATGGTTGTAGATTAAAACCGGTCAGAATGTGACCCTACGCAGGTCACGGACATACCTTACGCAATTCTCGGTAAGGACACCCTTCCAATCTCGATCCTGGCCGACTCCTTGAAAAGTTCGTAATTTTTAAAGATTTATGTAGGTAAAGCTATAAATTTTCTACACCACAAACACCACACAATTAGAGTAAGTGAGTAGATCGTAAATCATGTGTGTAACCACAGAACTAAAACAAACATACCTACGCACCCATTTCGGACGCCAGGTAATCAATCTATAGTACCTACCTACTATTGTGAAAAGTGTGCTTGCTACAGCGACACTTGTAACTTTAACTAGCTACCAAGGTATCGTTTGTGATATGTAAAAAATATTGCCCTGATGCTTATTTTTTCACCTCTCATAGTGAGAATATTTTAGGCTATATAGTCTACCACGCTTATTCATAATAATCTAATTAAATAAATAATACATATGTATGCAAACAATCTATACAAACATATGTAAACAAATCATTTATAGTGTATAAACAAAGAATATTCTGAATAAATATGTATTATATTTACCTCATTAAAAGTGATATAAGTTGGAACGTGTTCCACATCCTGTACCCTAATAAATTCAGTTTTCAACTAGTATATTATTGATATTGAAAAGAAAGTAGACTTCCATATTGATAGTTTCTCGCAAAAATACGCTTGGCTCTGTTTTGAATAATTATAACATGCTAACTGTGCTCGCGCTTCGCTTGCTTGGAAATCAATGTGTCACAAAGTTTTTCCTGCCATAATACTTACCCAGCGGGAATCTTAGGATAATAATGACGAACTTCCATACAAACTTTCATCCCCTATTTCACCCTCCATATAAGTCGAATTTCAAAATGCTACTTTTCTTTTAATATTAGGTATATTCATATGAACTGTCTATGTATAGGTGACACTATATTTATTTCTATCAGTGCCTTAATATCTCAAAACTATAACATGTTAAATACATGTTTATGCACGTTATGAATAAAAAAATAAACGCAAACAACTTAACGCATGCCACAAAAATAGCAGTAAATCCAATAGTAGCAGATATTTTGCAAAAAGTTTTTCTATGACATATTTGCTACTGATATAGTTGACTTTCGTAGTGTGAGATTGTTGCTAGACAACTTGATTAGAATATAGAGAACTTTATTTAAGCGTCACGTATTTTTTCCGGTCTTTTATTGACACTTCAAATTGTGAGCAGTTTACCGGTTCGGATGTCAAGAAAAGTGTGGCTATTGTCACAAAGTGTAACTATTAACAGGTCTTTATGTTTATGACGACGAGTCAGTTTATCTTTTTATTTTCAACCTTAGTACGCAACTCAAAATTGTCGATTTTCCCTATAACATTGATGATCTAGATCAATTATTATCATTATCGTGAGAAACGGCGTCATGGTCTCATTGTAACCATTTAAAAAAGAAGGAGGCCGTAGAGATTACATACAAAAACACCTCTTATCAATAATTTTAGGGCATATAAAGATATTTATAGCACAGATTTTTATCATTAATTATTGTAGATATAAATATCTGTAGCATCGGATCAGATTGAGCATTATTCCAGTGTTTTTGTAGATATAAGTAAATATTTAAAGTAGGGCAAGGCTCATTTCGAAACACTCTTTAGATGAAACTAAAACATACTAAAATACATCTCGTCACTCGACAGCAAGCGATTTTAATGTTTAATATTCAGGTTTATAGCTGCCATAAAATATCTACGTAGGTGCTTATCGATTTTAATTGCATATCGCACCTCTTAAATAACATTTTCCCATTGTAAATTAATTTATTGTTACATTTCCGTTTTCGTGTCTTAATTGTATTTACTATTTGCGATTCTTTATCATCGTCCCACATTGTAATATCTTTATTTTCTTAAAAACTCTTGAAAATTTCATGTACCTACTACATTAATACGTGGGTACATACAATTTTTAACGATGTATGCTCGTGAACATATTAAAAATATAAACTGTTTTTGCTGATCGTTAAGTAAAATATAAAGGTATGCGAAACGAAAAACAGTCTTGTTTACGAGAGTTTACTTGTTTGAAATAATTAGCACATGGCGTTGTAAGCTTCTTTACAAACGTATAAAGTTATGGTTGCACGTAAATGCGAAAGAAAGTTGATTTAATAAAGGCCTAGTTACAATGCGTCTTAGATAAATGTGGTAAATTCATACTATACAGACAATCATCAAATATCCAAGATAGCTTTCGCTTCATTTTCATTCAAGTCGTCTCTACGGGCTCATTTACTTTGTATTATTCATTCTGTCATCTAGAGACCAGTCTGTTTAGTATTATATATATATATTACATAAAAATTTTCAATCTCACTTTATTTATTAGTTTACTTACCAGTATTTAGTATTAAAGTCTCGATCAAATCGGAGTCAGATCCGTACCCAACCTAGGAAGTAAATGAGTTCGAAGTCAGTCTATATGTCAATGTGACAATATTAATATTTTAAGAAACATATTCAAAATACAAACAGCAGTGAAAGTCTTAAAAATACGGAGATGTCAAGATTAAATCAAATTTCAATTTATTGATTTGTCTATTCCATCAAAATTTCAATGTCATGACCCTAAAAATAAAACCAATTTATTTGAATTAGGACATGGCTTACGATAAAACTATGTAGAGATTTATACGTGACATAATTAGAAAATCTTTGTTAGATCGATTTTCAATGTCAATAATGTAACGAGATAATTTGAGCGTGATATTGAGAGGATGAGGTTATCGTGCCGGGCAGCCGCGCTGGACCAAGGCCGAGGAGCTTTTTACGAGATATTATTTTAAACGCTTTATCTTCTGCTGAAGTACTTAATAGTTTGATGTTTTTGTTTTAATAATTTTTGTAACAGTATAATGAAAAAAAACGTTAGGATGATTATTGTACGCGTAATCGAAGTACATCTGACACCATCGATCGTCTGCACCGGCAGAGCTGTGACGTAAAACTGAACCCGTTGGGTGCGTTATGCGCGCACTAGTGAAAGTAGTCAGACTGGTCATCGGCTTTACTTCGTGAGAATAAAAGCAACTGTATTTAGTTACTGTTGTTGTCTTTGTTATTCGCCATACGATCGGATAGAGAGGTTACGGTGGGTACTAGTAATGTTAGGAGTAGTCTATCTTCTCATGCCGTTCACTAAACTTGTAATAAGTAGTTACATGGGATCTGATGTCTGTTATGTAATATTTGTTTGTAATCGATAACAGATTTGCCTGAAGGTATTCATGCGTGTTATGTAAATCATAATTGGCTCGCAGTCTCCGGTTTTAAAAAATGACTCTACTTCTTATATTACTGAAGACTTGAAGTAAGAACACAAGCATTTATTGTTCTGTTTGGGGCACTGAGACTATACATTTTCATAGAAAGTAAAATTATTCAAGATAATAAATTTATTGATTTAAGTTATATGTATATAAGCCTAATCTACTGAAATACAATTCTCGAGAACTAGTCATTGTTATTGGTGTATAAGGAGTTACTGCGTTGCTCATATGTAACCCATATGTTCTGTTTATGATAACCCGTGTCCAGGAGTAGGAAAAAATGGTAACACTTAGGTTGTCGTAGAAAAATGTATGATACAGCAATCTGGATTAATTGGAATTATTAAAGAGCAGAGATTTTCGTAATGAATGACGGATATTATACTCAAATCTACATCTAATTCCTGAGTGTAGATCTTTTTCTAATCAGTATTAATCTGCACCCACCTACAAATTTTAGTCGATGACTTGTTTAATACTTCGTGCTATGCTACTCGTATGTTCGAGCACCTATCTTGCGCAAGATATGGCCGAAATAAAGTCGGGTGCAGAAACTTACGAAAGACTCGGACGTCACGGGCCGCCCTGAATTAACGTGTTACGTAAAATTACTCCTAGTTTATAAGATCTTGTAAGACGTCGAATATCTTCTGCTACTCTTGATAATTAGATATATATTTCGAGATTATAACATTCTGGGTTCGAGTGAGCTAAGTTTAAAAACATTGTGCAAAACATTGTAATAATGTGTATTAACAGTCATTTATTGAAATTAAAATAACTGTTAATTGTTATATTAAATGTGATACATAGATCATTGCTTTTCATAGGTAGTACTATGATACGGAAGTAAGTTTTTCTTAAGAAAAGTTACTAAGCTCCTAAAAGCAGAGGCTAAATTACACTTTCTCTTGACTAGTGAGAGTTCCGTATATTCTATACCTGCGGAGATATATTGTCATCAAATAAGTCATCGACCTGTGTTTTCTTTTGTCACTGTGTCAATACACATGCTCGTACTTTATGTATATATGTTACGTAGAGATGGATGCTTGTAAATGTTATGTCATTATTTTAGCCGACATGGAGAAATCTCACGCAGTGATTTTTTAAACAGCATGTTTACAAACGTCTGAAATAGGTGATCATTATCACAACGATCATTTTATAATGACTATCATGAAATCATTCGTAAAATATTGTAAATAAATAAAAGTATCAATTTAATTGTTTGTTCAATGAATTTAATACTTTGTTATTATTTATTAGCAATGCTATGATACAATAATCAGTGTTAAAATCAGTTGTAGTATAAAGAGTTGGATGAATCATTAAATTATGTGCCATTAAAAAAAACCAGCTACACTCGTAGCTACGTCGGATACAGTTTGCTAATCCATTACATTCAATGTTCACAAACTCTTGTCGATAACTCCACTTATACTATTAGATTGCAAAATGTTTGGGAATCAATCTGGTTATGTTGCGTCTGACTCATTAAATACAGGTTTATTTCTTGGTAATGTTTTTCGCCTGACGTAGTTCTTGTTTGTAGGATATGCATTAGACATATAGATTCAATGGAATTAATAGAAACGTATCTGTTATTAAATTACCTTCAATCCGCATTGAAGCAGCAGGGTGGTGTGTACGAAAGACCCGTGCTCAGTGGTGGGAATTGAACAATTGAACAAGGAATTTAATTTGTTTCATTATTATAAATGCACTAGTTCTATTATAAATACACAATCAATATCAGCACATCGTGCAATACGTTATTTAAAACAATTGAATTGTGTGAAACGTTGAATGTGAAAGAATGGAAGTAGACACAATTGTTTGTTGCAGGCACTGGCACATTTGGACGAGTGTGTCTCTGTCGTGACAAGGCGGCGGACGAGTATTTAGCGATGAAGATCCTGTCTATGGCCGACGTGATCCGGCTGAAACAAGTGGACCACGTGATGAACGAGAAAAGTATCCTAGCTGAGATCAACCACCCTTTTATAGTGAACTTGTGAGTACTAGTTTGATTTATTTCGTTTACGGGGCAAATTGCGGGGTTAATTGAGAAATCTGTATTTCCTAGCTCCTGGAACGTTCTGTTGCTATCTAACAACTGCATATAAAAAGTCAACACATCATGTTTATATGTAGTTGGAATAACAGTTTGCGTAAAGATGATAAAAGATAATGTAAAGATGCATAAAAGGTGATTGTAGGAAAACAACAGTTAATAGGAGCTTTTTTGAAATCAGAAATGTTTATTGTATGTACGTAAGATGTGGTTATACATAAATCGATAATAAAGTAATAACTATTATGTAATTTGCGTAAGTAGGTATCTAAACGTTAACAATATTCTTTTTCTTAATAAGACTGCAGTCGTAATATTTTTAAGACCTCGTTAAATTTGAAAGGGAGTCGCGGCCATTTATTATAGAAATGCGACGTACAGTCAAAGGTGCATGGGAGAATATGACGCACTTCAACGTCGGTTAAGACAATATCGGCGCAGAGCCAATTATTCGCACACTGTCTCACTCATATATACCCGCATACGTATTAATCAGTATCAGTAACGATATTAGAAATTTCAATACACACAAGTAGTCGATATTAGATATTTCGTTTCACTACTTTCTGCCTACCCCGTTAGGGACCTGGCGTGACGATATGTTGTTCCTTTCACGCGTATTTGTACCTCGTAGTACAAAGTACTAACTAAATATGCATCTTTACATAAACAGTTTTAGAAAGGTAGTTTCAAGAGGTATCTACGGCGTGTTAGATGCCACTTGCGAGCCACTTTTGTAACAATATATGCTACACCCTCGACGACTATAATATTATTTGACATATTGGTCGACAAGAGAAATAGTCACCGTCGTCTGTAGATATCTCCAACACGTAAAAATTATATTGATATCTCTTACAGAGCGTCGATGCTCTCCGATTATAAATTAAAAAGACGCACATTAATATCCTATCTGAAGCGTCCGAGTTAAAAATATGCGAGGAAAGTGTACGTTGGAGGGCGGCTGTGTTTTCAAATCATTTTCATGACAATTCATTTAAACGAGTATAGCGTTCCCCATAGTTATAGATAAACGGCTTGTTATAGCACTCACCCCGAAGGCCAGATTATTTTGGGATACTCTCCTTTATACAATGTAAAGGTTACAATAGTAATGATCTATCTGTGCTGTGGACATCAGGGGCTCTGCGTTTAATTGACAATATATTGGTATTATATTTTATTTTAGAATGTATTTATTGTTGAATGCGTTAATTTATAGAATAGGTTACATAGTTTGAATAGACAGAGTTACAGTATCTGTATCAAACATGTTTACTGATTCAAATACAATATACTTATGTATAATTCTATCATACAATTACATCTGCCGTAAACGGTTTATTATTCAAGTCTAACGCATAACATTTAAAGAAGCTTTAGAAGAATTATAAATGCATTACTGAAGTAACAAGTATAATTAGAGTTTATGATTATAAGCGTGTTAAACTGTACGTAATAGTACATGTATGTATATGACGAGACGCGCGCGGTAGCAGCTGGCAATAGTCAACTCACCGGAGACATTATTGCGCGAGACTGTGATCCATTGATATATCGGTCGATCGACTAGTAAACAGGCTCAATCTATTATTGTAGGGTGGCAGATAAACAGTATATGTTAACAAAAATAATTCAAGTTATAAATAAAAGTAATAAACAAATAAGTAAAGCAATAATTATTAAATATTCACAGTATTGTATTACTTTGTTATTTTGTTTGCTTATACCTTTGTAAATTATTATGCATTAGGATTTAAGATAAACATGAATATCATACGATATTAGTAAGGCAATATAATAGGAGAGCGGGGAATTCGTAACTATTTACAGTAATCAATAACAGACAATTGCGCATTCGCCGACTGATTGACGTCGCCACCCTATCTGCAAATTTTGTTTTGCGAGAATAGACTCGCGCGAGGACTATAGGATTGATTGATATATCGGACTATAGATTAAAATCTATGGCAGAAATTCAAACAATATCTATACGTGGTTAATATGTAAATATTGACAAGAAATTGAACTTCGTTGGTTTGGCCTCGCAGAGAGGATGGGAGAGGATCGGACAGTGGAATTAGTGTGCTTGAGAATACCAAAAAAGTGTTAAAGCATACTGGAAGATATCGTATAAATAATTGTCAAGATATTATTTTATCCTTCATCCTTCATCTTCATAGTGTTTTTATGAAATAATTTTAAAATGTATAAATTTTCAGACGATGGTGGACCCACGATGACTCCTGTATCTACATGCTGTTCGACTACGTCTGCGGTGGCGAACTGTTCTCGTATTTGAGAAACGCCGGCCGATTTAGCAACACTATCGGTAACTATATTTTCAATATTCGACAGCGTTTTGATAGTTTAACATTCAATTCACTACGCGTTATTACTGTTGCGTTCAGTCTGTGACAATGTACAATGAACGTTATAGAAAGAAGCTGGGACAGATATTATTTAACGTGCTCCATAAAGCATATTTGGTCATGAAAATTAGCTCTCAATGCCCAGCCGAAGGACGACGACCGTGCTCGGAATTAAGCGTAAACATTTTATTTAATTTTAGATCTATTTATCAAAAACCATTCAAATTTAATAAAAAAAAAAACGGTTCATTGGTACCAAAGTGATGCGACTTCTGAAGTTAAAAGCAAATCGTGATGCGATACGTGGTGATTACAAGGACGGTCGCACTGCTAAGGCCTAAAATTGTATAACAGGTATTCATCAAAAATAACACTGTAAGATAAAAAGTCATACTTATAAACGGAGCTTTGTAGAGACAATAAAACCATGACATGATGTAATAGGCGTTATTTTCATTTTGTTAAGCACAGTAGTTAATACATAGTTGGGATGAAGCTTGATATAGCACAAATTTCTTGTCTATATCAAAATTAGATATAACAAGTAGCTATTCTTTTAGTATTCACTTAGTAAAATAAAGTTAGAACCATCTGGTTCTTTGTTAATGTAAACAATATCTCTGTTTTTGCACTTAGTTTTATAAATATGTATAAAGAACTAAGTGGTACAAGTAATTCGATGAATTTATGTACCTATGTGTAAGTATTATTTGATGTATTTCAGTTTTGATATTAGTCAGAATTTTGTAACATAATATGAAACAATTTAGTTGTTTCTTTTTTCCAAAGTACCTATGTTTTGAGTTTCCGTAATATTTTACATTTAGTATACGATTTTTACCATTATTGCTTTTTTATAATTGGTAACATATTGGAAATATTTATTCTCAAGCTTCTAGCTTACAGAGTTCTTTTCTCTTAAATTTGACATTGTAAAGCTTGAATCATAGTTTATACAAATCGAGTAAACGTTAGCCATGACTAGTTACGTCGTGAATGTCTTATGTATTATTTTTATAGTTACATTCAGTAACGAAGATTTCATAAAGATGTTTTCATAAAGTTGATTCACTGTGACGCCAGATGTGAATGACACGTATAACATTAAAACTGGTTACATACCTACAACCGCTTCCTTAATTTGATTTTAAAAATGATTTTCCCTTCCAACTTTGGAAGTTCTTTTGATATTGAGAAGAGAAACAGATATTCATATACATATATGTTAAATTTATTCGAAACATATGTCTCTTAAAATTAAATACTATGTATTGCGTTTACACAAAATATATAATATACGCAAAATTCGTTATTCATGATCGTAAACATCAATGAATTTTCTTATTACGCTGACCATAGAATAAATCATTTTTGTTTTCTACGTTACATAACGTCATTTCAGATTGATCATTAAACTTTTTTCGGAACGTATGCCGATGCCAAGATCAGCTCGATTGTTTGGACGACGCCGGCAGTAAAACGATTGTATCAAATGTAATGTGCACTGTTTCGCCGTCAGGTGTGTGTAAATAGTAATTGAATAATCGAAGGTTTACACGATCATTATGAAACTGATTCAAGGAAAATAGTAACTCAATATTTGTTTGTTATCTCATGCGTTATTGTTTTTCTTGTACTTATATCAATTATTGTAATGAGAACTTTTGATAACACGCTCTTAAATATTGTGGTATAGATAAAATTGTTACCAAACAGTTTTAAACAACGCCAAAACGTCTGAAATAAAAAATAAAACTTATTCGTGCCAAATTAAGGCATAGTATAAAATTATGCTAAACTTGACTTTAAAAATGCCAGTTTTAAAAAATATGCGTGTACGGTTTTATGGTAGGACTATTTCTATATTATTGTATAAACAAATTAATCTATGTACTCGTATATGTTGTTTTAGACATTTCGACATCAAATATGCTAAAAGTGTACCTTAAAAACTCAAGCAACGTATTTGAATAGTTTATTTATATTCATTTGAAGAAAACAACATATTTACGCATTTTGTCTATACATTTACATGCAAGATGCAGTAGGAAGAGCATGGAAGACAAATTTCTCTAACCCGCATTTCTGTTCATTAATTACGCATTCTCAGAATACGCAAATTGGTGCATAAAACGTCTATTTGGTTCTTAAGATATGATATATGCGTTTAGTTAGCACGATTTCTTTAGAAAAATTTCGCGATATGACAGTGCATATATCAGAATTCAAAAATAAAACAGTTCTGTGACCAGAAGTTGTATGCCAGAGAGCCAGACAATATGGAGCCGCTCGTGCGCTCTGTTTCACGCGGTGTTTATGTGACTGCTCTTGAGTCAAATAATAGTACTCTTGTCCTCATTAGATGCTCTCCTCATGTTTATGTATAGTAATCGCATAAAACGTTTCACAGGAGAACTTTCTGGACAATTGCCCAAGTGCTGCAAGTTTCGAAATGTTCACTAAGTACGTACTGTAAGCAAAAAATACTCTTAATTAAAGAAAAAAATTTTAGTTTTTTGTATTATTATTAACTTATAGTTACAATTATTTACACTTAATACACCCTAGGGGTATTCGTAAATATGAAATATTTGGTTATTGTAAGTACCTACTGTGCTCGTCACATACTTTGCGAACGGAGGAGAGGGTGGGTGTCGACAATGATACTTATTATGATAGATAGGTTTTGGTATATCGCTACTGATACTGTCGCAGTCGGGTATTTTCAATGACAGATCAAATAATCTGTATCTGTTAGCGTGATGGGGCTATCTCGTCTCGACAACCGAGTCCGTGCGGTGTGCGAGCGCTCAACATTTGATGATAAATATTAAGTACGTTGAGATAATAAGAAGTACCATAGCCAATCCTACTAAGTTCCAATCTGAAATCCGTAACTATTAATCGTAAATACTAATGTATTTTCTTTATTTAGTTAACACAACTCCTCTGGCATAACCGTCTCTGGAAATTAGTTTTAAGGTTTTCTAAATATATATTTTTGAAATGGTAGATTAAAATGTTATTGAAAATAGCATGATGTTTTATTTCCTCAGACAAGTCGTGCACGAAACAATTAATTCTGTGCTTAAAATATTATGTTTAATCGAAATAAAATGATGAATTATCAGGGTAAGCAGACTATGATGATTGGCAACATTTTTCTAGCGGGTTTTTACCACTACCATTGTTTTACGTTTAAACATTGATTATTAGCAAAATGTTAGTTATTATAAGAATTCCTAGGTACAAAATCAAAGTTCTCTATGTTGTAAACTAGTCCATAAATACCGATTGGTCCACTCACAATGGTACTGTCTTGTATTTGTACTTAGGACTTTTAACAGTATATTATTTGATTTTTACGATGTTGAAAGAGCAACTTGAGATTCCCGAGTTTTGGGATAGTTCGTAGAGGTGATGTCATGGACCGATGAGACCTCCGTAACCGACACGTCTTGTCGCCCACATCGCTATGATTCATTCTATATTTCATTAGTTTCCAGTCGTGTTGCTAATGATAATTTATCACACGATATAATACAAGTGGTGATGTACGTGTGTATCATTAGAATACGTTTTAGTAAATATTTTGCGCTCGATAAAAACATATTTAAGTATTAAATAAAAATATTCCATTGTTGTCGCACCATTCAAAATTTAATCGTTTTTGGGATTGTGTGCGTTGCAGTTAAAATTTATTGATTGATTTAATTCAAAAGATACTATCTTTGAGCGCACACGTATTATATATGTAAGTGTCACGTATTATGTTCTTTTTCTAGGTCAAATTACTTAATGATCCAGTGCAACGGCTCTGAGCAAGTTTATTTTGAAATTCTTAACCGGAAACTAGGGACTGTTCGATAATTGAATACATAAGTCAACAGAATAATGTATGAATGATTAATATTACGGCTCCTGCGGTGTCATGTTTCTGTTTGCTTATCGTCAAATTAAGTTGGTTACGCTCTAGATAGTCGACTATCTGACTATGTGCGAAATTGTTCTAGCGTACAGGCATTAGAGCTGTATATCGTGGGAATAGATGACCAAGATGACGATTTTCTTTAGCGAGAACTAAACGGCACTAATAATGATACAACGAAGAAAATCTACAGACAGTTTCGTCGACATTGACTTCCCTCTATTAGAGCTCTTTTTAAATGTAGGCATTACGTGAAGAAGATAACGTCAAAAATACCTAGTCTTTAATTACAACAGTAGACTTGTGATAGAGTGAATTGCTTCTGCGTCGTGAATTAGCGGATTTGGTACCAGTCTTAAATATGAAAGTGCAGCTATAAATAACTTCAGTAGGTACAGCGAAGCTGTTCCTGCCCTTAATTTATTTTGGTAAAGTTTCTCTTGAAAATAAATGACTGCATTAAAAAAACAGTAATTCGCGGAAAAATGTATTTCCTTAAATTGCCTAATGAATGTCCAATTTGAAAATGTACCAACATTTCCGAAAAGCGGGGTACGTAACGATAAAAGTTTCGCGAAAAGATTTTTTTACTCGTTAATCGAATGATCTGTTGGCATATCCGTGGTTGACCGCCTTTATTACTCATGAATCCTACGTCACTTTATGTTTCCCACTTAGAGTCGTATATGTTGTTCCCTGTTAAAAAAACATTTGACCTGAATAGGTTTATAATTTTTTCACTCGTCAAACACTGATATTTGCAAAAAAATTTTAACAGAGCCCAGGGCAAAAGAAAGCCGGTTTTTTCACTTCGACATCCGGTCCGAGTATGGACAGTGTCCATTAGTTATTTGATACTTGGATTTTTCTTTTTATAAAAGCTTCTTCAAATGTAATAATAAATCATAAATGTTTATCTCACAAAAAAATCTAAAATGCTATCTCTCAACGAGACACATTTTTAATGTGCGGAATTACCACATGCACATAAATAAGAAATCTGCATAAAATTTCATTTTAGTTTTATATTTAATTTTTTGCCAAACTACTTTCTAACAGTAGAGAATTTCATTAGTTTTAGAATCAATAATATTCAAATTTCTTTGTTTAGGAAATTTCTACGCAGCTGAAATAGTTTCCGCTTTGGAGTATCTTCACGCTCGTAACATCGTATATCGGGACCTGAAGCCTGAAAACCTGCTTCTGGCCAGGGACGGCCACTTAAAAATCACAGATTTTGGCTTTGCGAAGAAACTAACAGACCGTACGTGGACGCTATGCGGCACCCCTGAGTACCTCGCTCCTGAAATCATACAAAGCAAGGGGCATAACAAAGCCGTCGACTGGTGGGCATTAGGTTAGTATGTACTTATTTCTAATTCTCGAAGTATACTTAAACTATAATAGTATGTAAAGGTAAGAACCACATCGTCTGGCATTTGCCACTAAGTATTTATCTGCTAAGTTGGAAGCACTAGTTGCACCTATTTCTGTAACTAACGAGATTTACTTACGTTCTTCAAGGGTTTCCGTTAGCTGTAGTCACTGAAGCGAGAGGTTCGAACTAAGGTCTTAAAGGAATACACGCGTATTTCATAAACCACCGACTAAAAATCAGTTATATCGTAGTAGTCAATAGGTTTGTGTTTATAGCAAATAATTAAATATATAAATAATATATTGTACATACCTAATAAAGAATAAATAAATGTATTAAATTAGATTTTATATTATCTATTAATCTATAATTTTAATGAGAACCGTTGAGATTGAATTTAATTGTATAATATTGATATTGTGCTTTTAACTAGATTTCACTGCTATAGTGGCATAATTGTAACATTTCTTATTAATTTACTATTTACACGAGCTAATTTTCGTATTCTGTAATATTCTAAATGAATATTTAAAAAAAGCTATATTTTTTAATAGATTGACCTTTTTACATGTAATAAAAATATTTGTGCGTTGAAAACTATGTTCACTGCTAATTGTATCGTTGTATTCGCGTTATTTATGTGGTAACTAATGCATGTTGACATTTTAATACATACATTGAAGAGTAATACTTATTGTGCTTGAGATTTCTTTTTTTCCATTTTACCTGTAAAGTGTGAGTAAGAGACATTGAGAAATTGCATCATATTTTTTCTAGCATGGTAGTAACGTATTCTCTCATATTGTACTTTCTAACCTTGGAATAGACCCTATCAATGAGCCTGACGGCTACTTCTGGTAATAAATAACAATTTAATCCTTATTATAAGATGAATGATCATATTGGCATGTCTTCAGTTATGCCTACGCAAATACACTCGATTATTCGACTCGAAATGTAATCCCAGCTTAGGAATAAAATTTAGTTTATTATTAAATCTTTTTAATATTTGAGTAGTTAGTAGTGTACTAACATGTTTATAAAATGGTATTTCACATTTGTAACAATTTAATACTGTATTAGCTGAAATATGAAGAAAGTAGTACATGGGTCAAATAGTTCATAAGGGCGAAAAATATTATGAGATAAAATTTTGTTTAGTCGATTACAATTTATGATGTAATCTTTAAATGTTATATTTAGTGTATGTGGTATCGACGACTGGGTGGGTGGTGGCTGCTATACTCTGATACAATCAATGTCATGTATTGTTTAAAATTGTTTTACATGTTTAGGCGATATAGTGACGTTTTCCATCTTTCGTTCGTACATCAAGTACGCTACGGCATTGTTAGTTTTTCTATGCGGTACTTACCTACATACGAATGGGGTAATTTTTAAATTTTCTTAGTTATTCCAGAATAATTGATAATATTGGGCGTAGCAATAGCACTTCCTTGAATCATAATTTGGCAGTAATAACTTTAAAGTCATGTCATGTTATTGATAGCCTAGCCTGGTTTGTCCGCGGTCTTTCACTTCAGGACTTTCGGTTCAAATCTTGGCACGTACCGCTGAGATTTTTAAATTTACCTGCGTTTACATTAAAAACGAACTACTATAAGTGAAGTGAAATTCTATAAAAGTGGTGAAGGAAAACATCAAGGTGAAATCTATACAATCTATACAAGGTATACACAATCCACAAGGTTCTCTGAGATGTCAGAAGTCTGTCAATCTGCACTTGGCCACCGTGATAGACTAAGATCTTAATACTTTATGATGGAAGAAGTCTCGTGTCCAGAGGTGAAGTGAAGTGACTCAGCGCAAGCTATCGGTGTAATTTTAATAACGTCGACAGCCTTGACCTTTAAAATTACTTTGCTATAATATGGTGAACTGGTGAACCTTTTTGTTTTGAAGCACGAAATATAGTAAACACACTGGAATCGTTCCCAGTAATTCGTTTCTTTGTCCACAGTACGAGCAGTGTCACGCCACTTACTCATTGAAGTGAAGGTCGAAATTGTTTTAGCACGCTACTCGGTTCGCTACACTGTTTGTATTTGTCATAAAATAATAACTCACTAGCAATTTATTTATTTTTCTTCAAATTGTGCAGAGTAGCATAATCCATCTTCCAAAGAGCATTTGATTCATATGTAATATTAATATACATACTACTATATAGAAATCCGTCGCAATACTCATTTGTGCAGGATGTGGTGGTGCTTACCGCTCTTAGGGTGCGTTTCCACCAGGGATGAGCGAGGATGCGTAGCGAGGAATGTGTTTAAGAACCAATAGATCCCTTCATTTACCTAGCCTCGCTTAGTACGGTCGCTTAGCAGAGCGAGGTTTCTCTCCTATTATTTCTTAACAAACACATTCCTCGCTGCGCATCCTCGCACATCCCTGATGGAAACGCACCCTTACATTGGACTGGCTCAGAGAAATTGTAGACAATACGTTACAAATCGTCTGTAAAAGACGTTACAGGTCATTGATTGACACATTCGTATATGGAATAAAAAATGTTACATAACTCTAACGTCTGTGACTTCTGAAGATTACCGCTTGAGAACAAGCTGAAGCAGAGAACGGTAAAAAAAATTATATAACGGCTGTAATTAATATTATGAAGTTAAAAAACAGTCATGTTCAAATCATAGACGTTTCAATTGTATACACATACATATATGAATAGATAAAGGTATATAAAATAGAGCATGTTTACATCGATTTGTATTCAATTAAAAGTAACAAAATAAATATTACATAGTTAGAGTAACATTGATTAATCTTAATTGATAAACGTGTGGTTCGTGCGGTGATATTGTTTGGAAGTTGTTTGATGTTAGACTGCTTGTTTACCGGTAGTAAGGGGTTATTCAGTTTTGAATCATATACTCTTTAGTATAGGGAGCAAATGAAGTGGAGGCGGGAAGTAATATAATTCGAAGTATTATTGTTTGCGAAGACGTATGTTGTTTGTCGCACGCGGCTGTCGCCACTGGCCGGTGGCCATAGAGCGTTCGCGACGACGACGTTTAATGTAATGTGTACAACATCATTATTTAATGTGTTAGTGATATATTCTCCCGCCCGAACTCGTCTCACCGTTCGGTGCCAGATGTATAAATGCGCCGGTATAATTTATAGTAGATGTGTAGCAAGTTCACTGTGTATTGATAGACAAACCGCCTCGCGTACCCTTGACATGGGATTACCAATACGTTATAGAACACTAGCTGTACGTGTGCTAGAGTTTACGTTATAGCTGAATGACATTTAGTAATGCAAAGTAGGCCGTCATGTTTATAATAGTTTTGTATTATATGTATATCTGTTATACATTGGAGATAGCTGACTGATACCAGTAGCACTGGGTAATTAAGAGGTCCGCGGTGAACGTAAGCCGAGATCAATTAAGTTATGTAAACGGAACAGCGATTGAAAATTTATAGAAGTATTCGTATAGATTACGCTATGAAAATTTTTCTGTTGTCCTTCCGAAATTATAAATAATCTGGATTTATCTAAAACATAAAAAAGAAAAGTGGATTATAATTCATGGTTTGCGTTTGTTTTTCAGGTGTGCTGATATATGAGATGCTGGTCGGCTACCCGCCATTCTACGACGATAATCCCTTTGGAATCTATGAAAAAATTCTCAACGGTCGCGTGGACTGGCCGAGACATCTCGATCCCATTGCCAAGGACATCATTAAGAAGTTGCTAATCCAGGACAGGACAAAACGACTTGGGAACATGAAGGTACGAGTTACTATCTACTACAATAAGATTCGCCTAAATCAAACAATATTCCGAAAAGAATAGGTACAACTAATTACTCGTAGTTTAAAAAATAAATGTGAAACTGTTAAGCTGTATATTTTAGTACGGTTTTATACATTTTGCATTGAATTTTGAGTGAAACTTGGTTCTTCAATTATATTCTTCTAAAAATTGGATGAACACACGAGTTTCATTCGATTTGGCTTGTATCCAGACGTACATAACTCTTTAACTAACACTTGACATTTTGCATAGTAGGTACATTAGATTTCCAAATTTACACAGTTACTTTTCAGACAGTTGCAAATCCTACGAAAGTCGTTTGCCATCGACACGTCATCTGTAAAAATATTGTAATTTCAAAGATCTGCTATATTATTTGGAATACACGCAATATTTTTTTCTTATTATATTCTAGGTAGGTAAGTACCACTAATAACTTGTGTGTAAATACTGGTAGATGGAATATTTCCGGGCATTTGTTCGTCGCATTCACGTCAACTTTTACTAACAATATTGAAAGTTGCAATATCGAGTATATTTTTGCTACTTTCCGCTTTTCCTGCACACGCAGGAGAAATTGACATGTTGCACATACGCGGTGCATTACTAAGTATCGTGGAGAGTTCGCTACGCGGGAATGTGTGTTTAAACGACTGCAGTTTCTAGTGGTTGGTTGTTTTCACCGAGCTTTTTGCCGAGATGTCGCGGTGATTTTTAGAAAGCCATCAGTCAGGTGTCCGAGCTCAGGCGGCGACATCAAAAGTTGCTGTCCACGGCGACTGACTTATATCGCGACATAAATACACGCCTAATGCTTGCTAATGCCCACCCACTTCGAGGCAGCTCCCTTCTGTGACGCCCGTTTCGCACCAAATCAATACGCTCGTGTGTTTGAGTTATCGAATTAATTAAATTTTGCGCTTCGCTTCGGGTTATAGAGTTACGATTTAGCGTATGTTACGCTGTATTGTTCCGTTTAATATATTTTATATAACGTCAAAGTAATTTCGAAATAGATGAGAAGCTGGCACGTGACTCTTATAGAGCATTTAGTGGTATTCTCACAGGGTTACCAAATTAGCGTAAGTGGTCAATCCAACCGAAAACTCCGATCCGCCTCATTAAATTTAAGAATTTACGAGGTCTAACTACATAAGTACGTCGCAATAGCCAATAATAACAAAGTTCCTCTAATTTTAGCCACTTACTAAACTAATGGGTGGACTGTGGTAAAGAGTGATGGACTGAGTGATTGTTTATAGATTCTACTCTCTGCTGCGATAGATTTGTATACATTTTTTTATGATCACAAACAGACATTTTATGGCTCGTAAAGACTTTAAATGTGCCAACCGGTTTTTAGACACTTAGTTTTTGGTTATCTAGATGCTGCTATATGAATGAATATGGTTTGTTATAACAAGGAAACAATGACCCACGTTTACATACATATTTCTTTGAACGTACGTGGGTGCAACGAAGTAATGTTACATACATTGCTTCGTTGAAATATTAAACATTAATATGTTCATAAGTCATAAATGTCCCTTGAGATTATTACTTTTCTTTTTTATGGACCTGAGTAAGCAGGACATATAAGTCCAAGAGCCGTCTCTTTCAGTTTATCCGCCGTTAAACGAGGGATTCCTAAAAATACCACCGTTTTCTTTGTTGCAGTGTGGCTCAGAGGACGTTAAGCGGCACAGGTGGTTCAAACACTTGGATTGGGCTGACGTTTTCATGAAGAAATTGCAGGTTTGTTTGAATATAAAATGTTCTCGCCACTTATACACCTGGCATTTAATAATAATAAATACGTGAACAATGATTTTGATTTAAACTCTAACGAAGTATAGTTTGGAATAATTTTAATAACATTGAATATTTTCAAAATACCTGATATTGTAATAATAGTGTTTTTAGTAACCTTTGCTATCAGGACGTAGTCCGTTAGTCTGTGCTGTGCATAGTTATGCCGTGACTGATGTTGAAATTGATGACACAAATATTTGTCCTGCATGGGATTGAAGCCACAGCCCTCGGCTTACAGGTTATATTATATACAATTAAGCAACCGGACATTAAAAAAAAATAAACCGATGAATTATCTCCATGCGCATGTGATCACCATTTTTGCTCTTAATGCGTTTCATGTCTTTATATTACCGATTCCCACTGAAATTTGGTTCTTTTTCTGTTACAGCCTCCAATAGTACCAACTGTCTCTTACGAGGGCGACACCTCTAACTTTGACGAGTACCCTGAGACGGATTGGAAGGCTGTGAGATCTTTGGATCCGGATGAGTTAAAACTCTTCGCTAACTTTTGATTTTCTTTAGACAATATTGTGTAATTAAAAAAGTAGAATAAACATCTTCATGTCAACTATTAGCCTAGTTAGGTAAATGAAACTAGAGTCGGTTTTGTTCTAATATTATGTTGAGATACAACATACGTACTGTTGACATCCTTTTCATTATAACGGGCGCCTGTAATCGTCGGTAACATACGATAGTATAGCCTTTATATATACTTATTATATAAGTAAAATTAAGGATGTGTACTGTGCTTACTAAAATGCAATTTAATGTCGATTCCTAACTTCAATTTAGTTTTTACTGGATAGCTTTTATTAACGTTATTGAAAAGAATTTGTAAGTAGATGTAATTATTAAGATTGTCCTTTTACAATACTAAGTCACAATAATTGTACTGTTCATATCAAGAGAAAGTATTTTCCTATTAATCATATTTTAAACGAGAAATCATGTAGAGAAGACTAAATTAAGAAATGCGCAGAAATAATGTAGTTACTTGAAATTATATCTAGCGTTTGCATTTATCTTCGCATCTGAATAAAATTGAGCATTTGTGTAACGGCAAGGTAAAATATTAAACTTGAATACATACATTGTTTATGTAATTTGAGTATATCTTTTAAATTTTGTTTGGGAGATCTAAAAAAAAACTGGAGATAAAAGCAATGTAGAAGGAGAAAATATGTATAAAGATATACCTAGATCTTAATAATAATGTGTAAAAGTGGGTGGTACTTATGCGAAGTACAACATTAGTTACGTACGTCATACGTACATATAATAAATGTATCGTAGTAGTTGTCGCTGGACGAGTGATTGAAAACCAATACCTAGCAAAATTGTTACTAGTAGGTCAATGACCGGCAATATATGTAAACAAATACATATAATGATAATACTTACCTACTTATTGAGAAGGTTAATAGTAAACATTTATGTGATTTTAAAAGTAGATTCGTAGTAATATTACATAATTTTGTAAGTAGACTTAGCTTGTAAGTATTTATTATTTCGGGAATTTCCGTAAAGCAATGTTTGTTGTTCTATAAGTCAATTTATAGTAAACGCATGTATACCAATTTTACCAAATTTCTTAATACTGTCCAAAGGATTAAATTGTTTAAATACTTCAGTACTATTAAATAATTAACATTTTAATTTATAAGTACGCAATATTACATCAATCTAAATATGTTTCGAAAACATAAAATTGTGAACGGATTGCTATTTTTTCATAAGACTAAGTACTGACGGTCTACTAAAATATTTCAAATTGAACATTATAATAATTTGCTTTTAAGGTTGTGTTAACATAATAAAGTATTGTTAATATTTAATAATTGTGCTTGTACCTCAATACCTGCCTAAGTAGAGG
>DWGJ01000639.1:0-27159 GCA_018246895.1 Aspitha aspitha aspitha | reverse complement strand
TGTTATCAAGGTGGTTCAAGGTCTAAAGGAGTGTGCCACCCACTTGAATACACGTTGAATGAAATGGTTAAATATTTAGAACTGTTACAATTTGTACCTAGCCTACCTACATCAAATCTAATTCTGTGTTTTAACGAATTTATTTAATCTTCATTAAACATAAAATATCGGAACCATTTCTTTAACATAGTAGACTTTATTGCGAACAAAGCGTCTACAGACAATTTTATGTCTATTAATAAATTCAATTCTATCTGCTTTATATGCCGTTTATTCGTTTCATTATTGAGCCATTACTTACTTAGTTTCCTTAATGAATTAGCCTTATAATTAATGAGTTTGTCCAAGATGGATATTTAATTGGCAAGAAATAATGCTGCCCTAGTAAATGTTTGTTCATTAAATAGTTACTTATCTACGGTGTTGTGAAAATATTAGTACTCCATTGTGATTCATATTGCTGTAAGTTCTTTTTCACTTGGCTATTCAGTGAAAACAGATTGGATTCATGTTTTATATTGAATTTAATGAATTTTCTATTTAATTCTTCGATAAATGACCAAAATATCCTGTCAAGTAAAAGAATTTAAGAACAAAGATCACATATTTATTTATTTATTCATCTTGTTCAACACGGCAATTATAAAAAGGGTTGCAAAAATAAATAAAACTAACATCACAAAAATATCCGTAGCTATGAATACCAATATAATTGTGTATACACATAACATTATTGTCAGCTGAATCATGTATTTATCTTGTTGACAAAATAAGATAGCCGTTTGATACGGGTATAATACGCTGTCAAGGAAACTAAGCACTTACACTCTTACGGAGACGCTTATTTTGGGCTATATCTACTTTTCCAATTGTCTGTTTGTGAGACTCCCATGCATATAAAGGTCAGGCATTTTCTTATAAAACGTCAGCCTTTACGACCTACATAAGTGTAGCTGCAAACAAGATTTCAAGGTCTTGCAGTGTCGTATATTAGTAAATATTCGACTTGCTTACAACGTCTACTCGTGCTGTATAATTACAAATTCGTAGTGCTTATGTTTTTATTTTTCTTGGGACATCCTCTCACACATGGGGCCGTGTGTGACGTCAGGCCTCAAACTGCACAGACCCTGTACTTACTAGGATAAACGATAAACATAATATGCATGCTGTATAATACTTATGTAGATTTTTATTACACCCACAAAGACGACAAACACGTGTGCTTATAGCACAAAATATCAGTCTTGGGTTGGAATCGAACCGATGACCTCCGTTTTCGCAGTCAGCGTCTTTAACCACTTGAGCATGAGGCCAGTCATTGATTTTTCATGTATGCATTTGAATTAACAGGATTGCCCTTCATTATCTGTGCATAATGCTCTATTAATTTATACCAACAACATTTATTTTTAGATATGTATTTTTAAATACTAATAAATACATACTTAGTACTTATTTTATCTGTTGCAAATTTAACATAAAGCAGCCAGCAGCAGGATACGTGATGCTGCAAAACGTTGTCGATCTTTGGAAACGTTACAGCCCAAATATGAATACGAATACTTTTCTAAATTTTCATTTGAATTATATGAGGTTTCTGATAGTGCATTCAAGGAATACATATTCTGATTTTTTTTCGATTTCCAAAGCATTAGAAGTTGCGACCGTCTCTCACTAAACCATATTCGATTTTGAAGTTAATACGCATGAGATACAAAGCCCGAAATTTCCAAAATTTACCGTATGCTTTTAAGAAGTTTTCGGCCATAATGTCTTGAAAACGGTTTGTTGACGGGTCACGTCAGCTATTTTTTAACGTCAAACAAAAACGATTACGACCAGCTCATTTCAATAATGATATTTGGGGCGCTAAAACTTTGTAAAAGAGGAAAACTAGGGCAGAATATAAATTGAGTAGACACTATCGCTAAACATGTAAAACAAGTCGCAGAAATTCAGGATGAATATACAAAATTTCAAATGGAATTTAGGATATACTACATTTCATTTATTTTTTAATTTAGGTACTTTATTCATGTGAGCATATCAGGGTCTGTGAGTGCCTCATTTCAGTAGTTTCATTTCAGCTATGTATGACATGAATAAAATTTATTTTCCTCTACACCGATTAGGAATTAAGCTGTTTTTAGATAGATTACTATTTCATTGATTCATAGGTAGATACGTTACCTACTCCTATATACTTACTAAAATTGGGAATGATGAAAATGAGTAAAATAAAATGAATTAATTTAAATTCAAAGCTATTGCGAAAACCGCTTCAATAGCAACAAACTCAATTTGCGGAACATTTTATAACTTTTAATTGAACAACACATTTGCTATACTCCCTTCTAAACATTTGGTTGAGACGTTTCCCAACTTATACTGTGCGACTTTGTTTTAGTTGTTTCGTAAAAAAAGTAATTATTAAGGTTTATTGAAGTATTATTGACACACAACGTGTCAATAACTTTTGTTCAAATAACAGGGATATTTTAAAATATAAGATAAGATAAAGATAGACCGTATATTTACTTAGGTCTCAAGGAATTGTTTTATTTGATTAGAAGTTAAAAACAAAAAGATTTTTTATATCTTAATAAAACTTCCTAATTTGTTCAATTGAAACGAAAGGTTTGACATTTCCTTAAGGTTCTCGTCTTACCCCACGTTCACTACTCACGTAATTGTTATTAGGCTTAGTGGTTTTGTTGGAATCTCTCATATTGAGACTCTCGCCTGTTCAAATACGAGGATAATTAAAACTGCACTCAACATTGTCCGCAATATTTTGGCAGGCAGCGAAGATAAATGACGTCGTTCATTTAAGCTTAAAATAGCAATAATAATAGGTACATAAGTACCACGCACAAGTTTCTCGTGTAGTTAATAGTTAATATGATTAAGCCATTCATGTTTACATTAGATTACCTACAGGAAAGTTATCTCATTAACTTCCATCGTTACAACTTCACGCAAGAGTAAGTTCTACTTAAAAGACAAGCAGCGACAAAAGCAATATTCCATTTTGACAAGGGTCTTTCATACCAATTGATATAATAATATTCAGTGTAGAGATTTCGTTGAGATTAGGTTTGTCCCATTTCACCTGAAGTCAATATGTTGTATCATTTCGTAAATACAATTATTATAGGTACTTCTGTATCAGTTTCACTCGCGATACAAAGTCCTGGTTCGAATGAACTTCTTCACGCATATACGAGCACTTTTCTTTTAGATATTCGTAAGAAAGTGTGCACTCGCAATATGCCTTGTAATTTTTCATCGGCGCGTACCACTTCGCAAGTAGCGCACCGCCGCTTTTCACTATTGCAGATACGAGTATCTTCCGCGTGACTTTTGCTCATTATTGTTTTTGTATCGTTCTTATCGAATTATACGTTATAAGCACTTTCGTAGGCTGAAGTGGAAATCAGGAATCGTACATGCCATATGAAATATGATTTTTTTCATAAACATCTTTCAGACCACTTTCCATTCGCCCAACATCGGGAATGCAATGCGATCTTTACAAGGGAGATAAATAAAACTCGATTTCAGTCTGGACCTAGTCGTGTAACTTTATTAATCCGAAATAAAAAAGATAATATATGTTTGCAGTAATAACGCTGGCCGTGCTGTAATCGACTACGTAGTAAAATTTCAACACTCATCCATTAAACCGCAACTCTTATTCTAATAAGGCTACCCTTAAGTTCTACTATTCCACTCGTTAACTCGTAACGCGGCCGATTTGCACTTAACTTCATAATTATTGCTCTCGTCCATCGATAAAGCTTCGATTATACGAAGAAAAAAATATAATGACAATATAAAAAAATATACTACCGCATTAAACACAACTGAGAATTAAAGACAATATGCAAAGTATATTACTTACTATGATTTTTTTTACATAAACCGATATACATTTAATCAAAAAATAAAATTTCAACATTTCTTAACAATCCATAAGTAACATACGTCGCCAGCAATGTACGGGGACCTTCACGTTACTTATCATGAACGGTATGTTACCAAAGCGAAATTTAAAATAGTGACACAACAAATTTAAAGGTACAGTATCCTTATGATATGCTAATGATATGATAAAAAATCTACACTGGAACCAGCCAGCCGCCGAGGCCCTGTTTCATGCGGTAACAAAGGGAGTAATATCTACGGTACATCGTTGTCCAGCGGCCGCAGTCACGTCACTCGATAAAAAAAGTAAATTATGTACATTACCCAATTACACAAAAGCAATCACAACTTTACACCATTAAAAGTACATTAATTATAGTAATTAACCTGACAATCAGATTTTTTAAATCTTCAATTTCCATTACTATATACAGTATGTTTTAATTTTTTTTATGTAATAGTAGTTTTTTAATCTATTATCGTACGAGACGTCATATTGTAAATTACAATTTGTAATCAATTTAGCCGTAGCGTCTTTCTTTACCGTAGTTCGTTGTAAATCGATGATAAATGTGGTTTTCTATATCAATGTACATTAATATGTTGCAAATAAAAATATTTTACTTTTCATAATTTGATACTTTTTATAAATCATTGATATAAATAAATGAAATAAACTATAACGCAACATGAGGACGCTTGGACAACTACCAAATTAACGAGCAATTTTTACGTATGTTAATTGTGCGTATGGAATTAAATGGTCGCTTTGTATACCTCACGAGACAGGCCCTCGACCAACTATCATAAACAATAATTCATAATAATGTATATATATAATAATAATATCTTCTAACATGCAATTTAATAGTAATACTTACCTATATCACTACCATTACTTCGTTAAGGCATACAACTGAATATATATTATATTGTCAGATCTATCAGGAAGCATGTTATCTTAATTAGTAATTGATGATTTCTCATTGACATAAAGTGTATATTTTATAAGCACATGAATGTATAACGGGCACAAGTGACCGCGCCACGACACTTGAAAACAAGTTGCTCGACACACTGATGCAGCAGTCACTTGTACTTTAAACACCACCTCACTCCATATTACCAACAGCCACTAATCATTACATTATCAGACACCTGGCAATGCTTTAAAAGCTTATATTTTTACGTCCGTCGTATCAGGCAATCGTTTCACAAAGAAACATTTTTCAAATACATATCGTCGGAAATAAATTATACATTAGTACTTTATAAACATAGATGATAGATTAGGATATAATTATTAATTGTAATCATTTTGTTAATTTATCATAGCACGTTTTATATCTTGGCATTGTAGGTTGTCTCCCATATAAATGTATAGATATTATTTCTTTTGTAATATAATAAGATAAGCCTCTTCTAGGATGTTTCGACGACACGGGCGCGATCTAATTTGATACACAATAATGAAACCGTATAATCATACTTAAACATCTAATACACGATATTAAACGGGGTTTGAAACAGAGGTTTGCAACAGTGCAAGCGGTTGTTTTATGCCAAATCTCATGTGACATTCAAACGACCTTGGTTTCAAAACTCTGTTTCAAATCGACGTTTAATACCGTGTAGCAGGCAATAAACACACTCGCGACGAAGTGCACTTAATTCTCACTACAATTTAGTTGCATGTCTGGTACTATTGAATGTCCGTAATGCTAACGAAGAACGGTTCCCGCCAGTGTAAAGTGCGCTCGGTAGACCCGTTCGTCCGTACTAACGTTACTTAAATACGAGTAGTCTAACGTATACGTCTCTAGTTGCTTACAATTTCCATCACGATATGATTGAGGAGCATTTTCATATACTATACAATATGAATACGTTCCGCGAGGGAGCAAATGTACTTACAAAATATATTAAGCTAAAGCAAACCACTAGATGACCTAGCGTCGTCACTAGCTTTGTTACATTCGAGGAACTGCGCTGATATGCTGCAACAGGCTACAAGTGACTGCCCGTCACGTTTACATCGCACGGATAAGCCGACAACCAGGAAGATCAATTACTCAACTGTGTGTCTATAAATTTACTCAACAAAGCAAATGATCGGTAACTGGTTGTAAATAAATAAAACCATAGCCTCCTAGTTCTATCCCAATATAGTGTAAGAATTTCGTAATACAGTATGATATAATTTTTCCACGGTCAGTCACTTGCAGTCTGTCTTTGCCACTTAGATGTACAATATATGTATAACTATAATGTTTTATCGTTACATTGGGCATATCGAGAACTTTTAATATCATGGACGGAAATTACATACGTTTGTAATATTCCCCTTCAAGTGCGACGTCCGCTGACGTCGTTGAGCTGTATTAATAGCTGCCAGCACAAAAGCTACAAATATTTTATAAATAACGCACTTCGAACATTGGTGTTTTGTTTGGTGCCATCGTAGCGTATTATAATAACTCCATATTATTCAATAGTGTGAATGAAACATTGCATTTTATAGGACTTGTGCTCGCGATCGAAAACCGGTTTCAAATATTTTAATTAGTCTCAGTGTTTACCGCAAAAAAATCCATGTACAGAACAATAACATAACAAAAATGTAGGAACTATTATCTATAGCCAAATTTTTGTCTCTAATTAATGTCATGTTCTATACAAGCTCGATTCAACCCCTCCAGCGAGACACATCTATAAAATACAAATTTCTATTCGATACATAAATATGAACACGTAAAGTGCTTCGATAAAACAGTCTAAATGTAATAATAGCGCTAATCAATGTATCGTTATAATTGTAACAATCAATGTAAGTGTGTATATTTAATTGGTATATAACGCCTATGTATTATCTATGCACGCGGTGTAAAGCTCACGGTGTATTGCCGTATTTTGTAAACTAAAGCTAATCTCTCGAGTAACTGCCGGGCTGTTTCACTAATAGGTCAAGTTCATATCAATATAGTCCACGGTGCGACGCTAGCAGTTACACATTCCGATTACTGCACACTGAATCAATCTAAACTATTACAAATACATTTTAAATAACATTAAATGTATAGTTAATTGGAATTTAGGTCCCTTTCAGACCACGGTCGTGTTTGTTCATAAGGCTATGAGGTGATAAGAAACTGTTAAAAAAAACGTAACAAATGCAAGTAGGAATGTCGAAATCGTGTCACTGCTAGAGTCGGGTGGTATCGTGTAAATAACAATATTATTATAATTATTGAAAATGAAATCGAATAAATTGCTTATTCTAACGTGACTAAATGGAAGCATCGTTATTCAATTCCATGAGTGCTAAAATTATTAAGTATTCGCCTAGGCTTAACTAACAATAAAGATGCGTTAAGTGCTAGAGACGAAAATTGCGTGTACTTTGGCTTCCCTAGTGCCGTCCTGTCTATGCGCTCCTAATCCTATCGTTCAAGCAATTTTCACCCCCATTCGTTACTAATGGTCCATCTTTTACGTTTTGATATAAAGACACACCCACGGTGCTTTACACAACCTGAGCTCACTAACTAACAACTATGTCGTATTTTCGTTCACTACTTGTTACCAACTTGGAGGTCAAATTGACGCTTATAATTTGTATATAGGGCGCGTGTCTGTGTCATACAAGTAATAATTAATGTCGAATCGTCATAATGATGTCCAAATATAAAGAATTATGAGTAAAAATAGAACAGAAAGAAGAGAGAAAAAATCAGTCTTTTAAAGAATCAAATCGAAAAGCAAATAGAGAAGTTATATAGAAATAATATAGAACAAAAACACAAATTGACTATTTTATAAATAAAAAATATCTATATAAATCTTAACAAATAACTGTATTCTATATGTATGTATTTACGACACGTTTTTGAGACTTAGCTATAAAACTGACACAAAAAAATAATTACACTAAACCTGAATGTCTACGGATTTAAAAGATAATGAATTATATAGTTGAGTATATTTTGTCATTCTATGCAGCCAGCACTGACCATTTGATATAGTGTGAGTTTTCTTTTTCCAATGCAGCGATGATGGAGGGACCTGTAATCAATTCCGGAATCAACATCAATGAACACAGAAATCATAATACACAAAAGCTACATATTGATAAAATATGGGTTCACAAGTGTAATTTTACAACATATAGATTCATTGAACAGGACTCTGAATATGGATCCTTGTGACCAATGTTCGCTTGTTTTACAGTCATATGTTCAGTTGGAGAACTCGTTCCCTTTTGAACTACGATTTTTAATCCTAATAACTTTGAAGATAATTCTCTAATTCAATTATTGAAGATATCGGATACTGGCACCCACCCAGTGGACATGTTACGTGTTCTAAAGGTGTTTGTTGCAACCCTTTTAACATCTCAAAGATTTTCAAATTGGCTTTAAGGCCTCCAACAAGAATAATAATAGGTAATATTAATAACTGGGAACAAATCCTCACACGACTATCTGATTCCAAATTAGGCATTTAAATGCCTGTTATAGTGACCGGACAACTAATAAAATACATAGGTACCTACATATAAAATATCTTAAATAGATATTTTAATTATTGCCAGACACAGAACAAACAAATGTATTATCACACATTAAGCATTAAACGATTGGCTAGAATGCATAGTTTATGACTGTGCCGAATATATCAGCACACCAGACTATACTTTGTAAAAAACGATTAATACACATCAATAATGCCTCACCTATAAATATAACTGTGTATCCTTAATGGTAATCTGATTGCTAATTGATTATAGCGGTTGAATAATCTTGGAGAATATTAAAATCACTGTGTAAGAGAATATTTTTCGAGCGGGTAGAAGTCCTTGCTAGCCATGTGCGAGGCGTTGTGAGCCATGCGATATCCCCACAAGTTCATGGCTTCCTTGCACGTCATCTGAAAAAAAAACAATCAATACCCATACAATTCTATATCATAATTAGGTATTTATAAATATATAATTTGTATGTATTTATCTGTAACAATATGTATGTATCAGATTATTATTATGTATGTTTATGTATGTATGGGTATGTATGTATATATTTAATTTATGTATATTTGTAACAGCTGCTACAACTTTTCTTGAGCCACCCAGGGTTGACTGGTAGATAATGCCATCAGACATTAAGTTCGCCCTTTGTAACTTTTTATTATATAAAGGTGTACAATAAAGTATAAACAAACAAACAAACAAACAAACAATTCACAGAGTTCTGGTAAAGGGTAGAACATGTATACAGTTTGCCTGGGGAAGGACAGCTACAACTATATCTTCCGTAAAACAGTTGTTATGACAAAAATCTGTTTCGGTTTTCAGGGCGCGGATGCCTGTCTCACTAGCAGTCCACCATCTATCTCAATCGGAGGTACTATAAATTTAATGTATAATAATAATAATATAAGAAATCACTACTGTCTGTTGGCACCAAATTAAAAGTCAATAAGTAAATTGATCAAATTGTTTTTTATTAGTTAACTAGTAGACGCTTTGCCATGGTTATATTTTGTCAAATATGTCAAAACCCGTACCACGATGTTTGTCCGACTAAGTGTTGTCCTAGTGTAAAAAACATTGATTTTGCAATAAAAAATGAGATTATTAATCGAGACAAAAAATCTTTTAAGTTCAACCAAACAATAGATATATACAAAACCTCATTGAAATCGTTTCAGTGGTTTAGGAGATTAGCGCAAACGAACATCATGACACGGGATTTTATATATATATAGAGATGTAATATACCTGTATTTCTTCCACAAAGTTAAATTTCAACACGTTTTTCCATCTGAAAGGCACTTCACGGGAGATTCTGAAGGTGGAGCTGACGCCGGCCACCTCGACGTTGGTGTGCGAGTGCAGGAACTCGTCGATCGACGGCGTCACGCTCAAACCCAAAAACTTCAGCAACTTGTGAGCCGTACTGTTCGGATTCAGCGCCAGCTCTTCGTAACGTAGCACCCTGGAACCGAATTACAATGATCACGCTTTAAAATAATGTTAACGGTCCTTATTATTTTATTTCGTACCCGCGATCATTTTCTTTTTTTTTTCTAGCAACGTGTTGCAGAACGCTCCGGGCCTCGCTCGTGAATTGCAAGAGCCCCTAGCGCGGCAAAGAGATGAAACAAGGATTGCGTTCAATTCAGCACGATTTTGTTAATTAGGTCTTGCCAGTCCGAATGGAATTTTGTAATTAATATTACACAACCTTCCCGACGAGCTGGACACACAAAATGTTAAACATAACTCAGATTTGAATGACCGAAAAAATAAATTAAATCGATGCAGAAAAACGTCATACTAAAGTCTAAAAATGATAAAATATTTAAGGCATTCAAGAAATATACATTTTTTTTAATAAACCACAGACTCAGGCCAAAATCCCAGTGGCGTTCGTAAAGCGTGCGCGCTTGCCCGGAGACGACGTGACGTGCGCGCACACGAACGCCAGAGAGATCGACCTAAAAATTAGAAAACCATTTCTCTTGGCCTAATACGAATTAAAACTCACGCCGATCGTTAGCATTTTACACATTTCCATGCAATTGTAGTTTTAAATTTTAAATAGCTGTGGAAATGAAACACTTGTAACATTCAAAATCAATTCTTAGCTATAAAGGTTGACAGATAAATATAATTAAGTATGATATCATTAGTATACACGTACATACTATTAATTTTTCTGCGCTTTGTTAGCAAGTGTTAATGATACCCAGAATGTGATGTGTAATTTAGAACATATTATATTTAGAACAACTGTTAATGTAAATAATTGATGCTGTCACTAATATAAAGCATGTATCTGGAACACTTAATAACAGTTGTTTAGGCGTCCCAGTTTTGCATTTGAACATTTTAGCCTTGGGTTTTGAAAGTGGTCTGGTATTAATTTGAAGCCTATCGTTATGGAAGTATTTAAGTTAAACAATGTCATTCTTGTCCAGAACAGCATAAAGTTTTGTTGATGTGTAATTTTTTTATGGGAACATTGTTTTTTTATACTTAAAAAAACATTCCGCCCATTTTGCAATAGCAATAAGCCTGAGAAAATAAAACTACACTGTATGAATTTAATTGAATATAAAAATACTAAAAGTAGGTTTTTTTTGTAATCCGGTTTACAGCCAATGCCAGCACTAAAATGTACAATACTCACATTAAATGATTGGGATATTCTTCTAGCAACCGACCAGCCGCTACATAGTCGCTGATCATATCAGCACATAGTAGTTCCGGCTTCCAACAGTCCGGAGCGGGTTGGCAGAAGTGACGATGCTGCCTCGATTGCATAACTCCTCTGGGATCTCGAATTAAAAGTACCACCTTCACATTAAGCCTAGAAAACAATTTACACCAGTTTTGGTTCCAATATAATACATTAAGCTTAATCTAACAATAATTAATATAATCTAAATTATAAAAAAATTACTTCCAAAAAATTAAAATATATCTTCATATTTACTAGGTATAGCTTGACCAAAATTTTTTTATCAGACTGAATACCTATAGTATACATTTACTATCGTTTGTGATGAGGCCCAATGCTATAAAGGCCTTGGGCCTGTACCATTATATTTATAGAATGGCAAAACTCAATAGTTTCAGCTCTGATGAGTATTGTTGTAAATCACTGTTAAGTATTAAATTCACTTTTATTATCAGTAAAAATTATTTTTAATAATTCTTACTTAAGTCACAACATGAAGAAAAATAGAAACATTAATAAATAATGAAATAAATTAGCTATTCATATAAAAACTATGAAGGTACATCTGACAAAGCAAAACTGTCCAATTTTAACACACCAACTAAGAAACATGAAATATTTTTTAACCCTAATGAAGTCTTAAAATGTATATAAATATCAGCCTTAAATATGTGGCAATAAAAGAATAATTTGATCCAATATAATACTTACTCTTTATCTTGCAGTATTTCTTGGATGAGACGTAATCTCACTCGTACAACTTTCATACTCTGAAAGGGGAACAGTTGACAAAATTTTGATGTAAAGTCCACATCAAAGCACAGCTCCTTCTTATATTTACAGTGGTCCCAAAGTCTTGTGTTGTGGCTAAATTGATGCAAATGTCCCTTACCATACTCAAAATAATCCTCCATACCTTCATAATCACACTTCATCATCTTTTTCATTGTAAGTAAAGCCTCATCGGCATATGGAGGACCTCTGATTTGTATAATCTCATATTTCAGTAGAGGTTCATAATGATAAAAGTTGCCTGGCATTGCGTTCAGGACCTCACCTAGAAAGGTTGTTCCAGACCGCCAAGTTGAGATGATGAGGCTTCTCAACGGCTTGCCTCCAGATTCCATAAGCAGATCCTCAAGCTGGTGAACGCCCGAATAACTAAAGTTATAATTCCATAACTCTAATTTAATTTTTGCTCTCGTTTTTTCCATTATTTTTTCTATATTGGGCGAGCCATCGTACGTGTTGGTTGGTATTGGCTGTATTAAGTTATCCTCGGAGTCTTCAACCTTTAAAAAATTCCTGATATTTCTGCGGCTTTCTGGGGATGGACGGTAACTTGTGTTATCTGTATATCGACTTCCAGCAAGAATAAGAAGAACACTCAGACCGAAAGCTATACATATTGAGTAAAAGTTAACTCGCCGCAACATTACTAATTAGAAACACGAATAAAACGGACACCGAAAAAACACAAAGACGCAGATCATTAACACAACACTAAGGCTACAAAAAACATTAACTATCATTTTTTGTAAGTTTTATATTGTATTCGAATCATGATTCTTAACTTCGCGTTTCCGCGGAAACACCGCATTGCACCTTCGCCACCATCTTCAGCGATTGACGTATAATTTGTCAAAGTGTACTTTTAAACTTCTGCCAACAGTGATACTGTCGTTGAGCCTTACAAAATAGGTCGCTACTTTAAAAGTAGAACAGCAACGTAAATTAATGGCAATAGTTATGTTATAATATATGGTATTTTATACATATAAGCGTGTATTATGCTGAAAGTATTATCAGCAAGTGACGCATAAATACATTTGGAGAGCAGTCACGGCCGTTTTCATTCATTAGAGTAGGGATGAGATATATTCTTACCTATAGGAGAAAACAAGTACATTAATTATGTACAAATTAGATGCGCGTTCAACTTACGCATTAATTTAAATGTTATGGCAATTATTAGCTCTTAAGTTTTAAACCAGTATGGTATATTTTATTATAACTACTTAAATTGCAAAAGCATTTTGTTGACGCAAAATTTCGCTATGGATGTTACCGTAATAGTAATTTATAAACTTATTTTAACAATACCTATCATTAAAATAGGCACAAGTAACACATATTACCCAATCTGAAGAAGTTTCTTATACTTTTTGACATGCACAGGTACCTATGTGACCTTGAGATGAGAGCCGTTTCCAAACGATTTGCTTTAAATGTAACCGACGATTACTGCTACTACACTAAGGTATCTCTTTAATATAATCTATATTTATTAACAAAAAAACTTGAGTCCAAGTCTTGGTTTCCTGTTTGAAGTGCTTAGAGGTAGGTTATCATTTGGCTGCAGTTGTATTTCCGCATTCTAACCTTGAATGGAAGGATATGCCACCTTGATTTGGTGACTTTAAACAGCATTGGTATATTGTATTAAGGAAAATGAATCAATACTTAATGCAGAAGCTCATAACATCCGGCACCTACTCAGGCTGACGAAAGCATTTTTTCTTAGCAGTCCCGTTGTTGGATGCCAATCGCGTAGTGTGTCAATACCCACTTTATAAATATTATAAGCACCTAATTTATATAATCACGGAATATCACAATTTATTGTCGTTTAACTTTCGATTAACTGCTATATCATCTGCTTACAATTTTTTTCGATATTGCCTGATTTTTGTGACAAATTAAATACATTTTTATTATTTCAAACATTGCGGTAATTATTAATTATCATTATAAACCGAAAAACTACGAATAATCAAGAGAAAATGTAGAAATAATAATTGCGTATATTTCTATGTATAAATCTAGACTTTATAGCCTACAAAAGACATTTTTCCGATAGTCTCTCCCATAAAGAACCACAAGCCCACTTCAGTACACACCAGGAAAAGAAGCCAAGCCTGCTTCACGGTCAAATACTTGAAGCAGCCAGACTGAATGAACTCTTTTGCCAAGGCTATGTCGGCTTGCAATTTCTGTAAAAGACGCAAATTTTATCAATGAATGTACCTATTCTTCTATGTAACTATAAATATATAAGCAGAAAAATAAGCGAAATCTATTTAAATCATTCATTGTTAAGGAAACTTAAACTAATATTTTAACAGTAAAATATTTTTTTTTATTTTAGTAGGTAAGTACCTACAATTAAAACAAAAAGGAATGCAGTAAGTAAACCTTTATCTCTTCTCTTTAAACGAAATATATATTATGTAATTGGGTTCTCGGAAACGGCTGTATAGATTTTGATGATTTTTCGTATTTAGATAGTGTATTACTATTAAAATCGTAGTAGATAGGTTTCATCTTCGTGATAACTCGTTTTCATCTAAAATAATTCATTTTGTACCAACATTTCAAAAATGTTGGTACAAAAGGCGAGGAACAGGTTTATATGGTAACCGTGACTATGTGATTTCGTGTTTATTGCGTTTTCGAAATTTTACGATTCTCACCATTATTCTTTTCGATCTTAATGAAAATTTCGGTTTTGTAAATAAAGACAATATTTCGGAATCACGTTGAGGTGAGGAACAGATAATGAATACTAGCATTATCATATTTTACTTATTGAATATGTTATCGCCCTAAATTAATAATCCTTTTATTTTCAACCACACATGGTCATAGTTCATGGTACACAAATCAAATCACAAGCTGAAGAAAACAATTGTATTTATGATATAAAAAACCTCAATTAGGTTAGGTTAGAAATGTTATCATCCGAGCAAGGCTCGGGCGCTCAGCTAGTATGTACCTGATATGGGATACAAAACCATTCAATCGAACATTGTTTACGATTATATTGTCAATGACACTCAAAAAGTACGACGAATTGTCAAACAACCGCGTTATTGTTTTTTATATAACGAAAATAAACCTCAATTCTCTTTGTTTTTCAAATAAGCCAAAAATTAATACATAAAAACAAAATATTGGACTGAAACCATTTAATTTTTTTTATTCATACTAATTTCGCAGAATATTTATCTCATTTCCGCAGAAACCGGTGTTACATGTGAACAAAATAAACAATACTAATAGCTAGTAATTGTTATTTAAAATGATAAACTGTACAAACCTTATTAATACTTTGTTTTAAACTTACCGCTATATCATTAGAACTGGGTGGTGCCATTTCCAAAGTGTAATATTCCTTCGCATTACGCATTTTATGCGCTAGCTGCGATTGCGTGACCTGCTTAGCTTTTTCTGTAATCAAAACGTGGCACCATTATCATAGTATTACCTGGTACTTATTAAAGCAGAGCCAGATAACGTGGGAACGGAAGTTTCCTTACCCGTTTTTATAAATTAAATCAAGACGTCAAAAAAACTGCAATGACCGACGAATGAGAGTGAGTACTGCCAACTGTCTTTGGTATACGGAAAAGAGCAGTGACGGATAAAAGCACCTTAAATTTCATATAGGTACTACACATAATTACATATTAAATATATACATCTTCTATTGTTCGTCGAATATTTGTTTCAGATTATAAATTGCAGAAGTACCTACCTATTAAACGAGCAGGAAACAGTTACTAGTGGCCACTGCCCACTATTATGATGGACATCTGCAACCTACCTCAAATATAGCACTAGGATTAGGACTGTAATTGTGATTTGGTTCTGTTAGTGTAATAGGTGTTAATAAGAATAATGTTTAGTAAGTATACATTAGTAACAGTGCTGCAGTAACATGACTGCAGGAATATTAGTCCAGTAACTGGATTAATATTCCTGGAATCCAATAATATAACTGGACTCCAGTTAACATAATGCGATAATAGTATAAATGTAGTTAATATTCGTGCTGTTAGAAGATGACCACAAATCCGTGACGTCATGTAGTAGGTATAGGTACTCGTAGACCCCTTCAGACTCTGAAACACAAATTGTTTCAACAACAAATTTAATGCCTCTAAAATCATGCTATAAAATACATATGTGTTACCTTTCAGGAAATCCTTTAATCTGTGCCTGGTTAAGCCCGGGGTAAACACTTTAGGGATTTCATTCCATGTGGGAGATTTCAATCCTGTTTATATAAAATTAGCATTAGCAATTATTAACAAGTAGCATTTCAAAGTTATCCTATGTTAGGTTTTGATATGTCTGCGATTAGTAATTAATATTTTTATGGAAATATTTATAAAATACAAAAATACATCACTTTACTAGACAGACAATAGAAGGTATAAGTAGGTTATAGCTTATTCATCGTTAAGAATTAGAACATGGGTTCTATAATTAATATTGCAAGTCACTGATGCATTGAGAATGAAAGGGTAAAATTGAAGGTAATGAAAATACAATAGTAGGTGTCAGAGAAATTTCAAAAGGTAAGTCTGAGAAATTTCTAATTTGAGATTTAGAAAGTTTTATTACATGACTCAATCTATATAATCAATATTAATTTTCTCAAGATACACTTTACTGTGTATTAAGATACTAACATACAAGTAGGTAGATAGTAGATAGGACGACGGTATTTAAGACACTAACATAGTACGATAACAAATGTATTGTTTTAATGATTTCTACGAATTGTAGAGCATCTAACTCGCTTTAAAAATACCGATTGTAAATAAAGAAGACCGTCATTGATAAGTTTATTCACAAACACGTGTCATTTGTCCTTTATTTCGACCTCAGAAACAGCGGAATACTCTTTACGAGGTTGATTTAAAGGACATATTCCAATATTGACAACAGTAATGCAATACTATGTAAATAAGAAACAATTTAACTTACGAGTTGCAAAGTTCGTTATAAGTTTAGCCATATTATGTTATAGTTATAGGTACAGGCTAATTTAAAACAAACGAAAAATTAATAGCAATATTCTGGTCGACGACTGTAGCGTTACTTCAGGAACCATTGGGTTTTGACATTCCTTTATAATAATTGAAATATTGTCAAAAATTAAAAAAAAAAACTGAAATAAATTTAGCAATAAGTTTAAATGCCTTTTGTCTATGTTTATCTATAGTGTAAATCTATTAATTTTCTGTACATGTAGGTCCATATGAACGCAGGGAAGTAACAAATCTACTGATAGATTTCGTTTGAATTTTTATTAAATGTTCCTTACGATTCCTGAAATGCTATAAAAAACCTTGATATTACAAGCATATAAATCTTTCAAATTAAAGTTTATTAGTGCATTTTTAGTTACGCCGAGGCAAAAAGTTCGTTGATGATTAGTTCAGAGATATCCGAGACTGACGTCTGAATCTTTACCAGTACTTACTCCCACACTTTCGTTGTTACAAACATTCAAATTGTGTCCACCAAAAATACTTTCATCTTTTTTTATTTATACCTACCATGTTAAAAATACACCCGTGAAAGCGATTTATAATCGGCCGATTCAAGTTGTGATTAGTGGTGCTTAAATTATTTTCTCAATATTTACAGTAGGTATCTAATAAGGATCATACGAATCACACAACAATAGTTTTCATTCTTTATGATATACGTTACAATTTCATAATATAATTGCAAACAATAACTTGTCACTTTTTAGGTTTTGAATCTTTTTTTGTAGCTTCTATTTTCTTTGTATAGTCACTTTTTTTCGCAACGTTTTCGTCCGCTTTCTTAGGTTTACCAGACTTAGCGTCCGGTTTAGGTGCAGCTTTGGCTTTTTCTTTTTCAGCCGCTTGCTTCGCCTTTTCAGCCGCCTTGGTCTTTATTGCGGCTTGTTCTTTTATCATCTGCTCTTCCCTTTTCTTTGCTTCAGCTTTAGCTTTTTCATCGGCTGCTTTTATAGCGGCTTCTTTTGCTTTGATTTGTCGCACTTTTTCGGCCTCAATATCACGGATTCTTTGCTCCAAGCCGGCAATGAAATCATTGGCCAATTTGGAGACGGCTTCTTCCATTTTTTTCCCTCCTGGGCCATGGAAAAATATTTGAGTGCCGGGAGGTATCATTTCCACTTTTGCATAGCGCCATGCTATTGCACATCCTGGCTTTAAGGATTTGCTAGCAGCTAAAAATTTAAACGGTACGGTGTTAGTTGAAAACAACGCAAACTGTTAATTTTGATAATAATGTAAAAATCAACAATCTC
This sequence comes from Aspitha aspitha aspitha, assembly GCA_018246895.1. NCBI lineage: Eukaryota > Metazoa > Arthropoda > Insecta > Lepidoptera > Hesperiidae > Aspitha > Aspitha aspitha. Next base: position 8,892 of record DWGJ01000639.1, on the reverse strand, counting down.
CTTTTTGGTTAATTTTCTTTTTAACTTTTTCTAATTCTTTTTCAAGATACTTCACTTCTGCTGGTAGCTGGCGATCTCTAAGATTCGTTATTTTAGACACTAACATAGATGCTAGTTTGCTCAAAGCATCTTCCGCTTTTCTTACAAGCGGATTGCATACTAATGGTTTGCCTGGCGTGTTTATCAGAAGGCGTTTTGTTGCCGACCATATGTTTGATACAACTGGTCCGACTTTTCTCAGAGAAACTGCAAAAAGCAAAACAAACGCATTTTATGTGATTAAAAGTAAAAGACATCTAAAAGATTTGTATGTAAAATAATATTGTGGCACTTTGTTTTGCTACAGTTTCTTTGAGATACTTGTGTTATACAACGTACCCAGCGCCAGATCTAAAGCTATTCTCGTTGCTCTCGCCATCAAGTTATTCTTTGTTGTATTAAGTCCGCCCTTTGTAAAGAGCAATAAATCACTTAATTTGATTCTAACATGGATAAATAAAATTTTCAATTTGACGTTCTAAGTCTAGAGTGACACGTGTTATTTGCTTTTATATTTTAAACGTTGACCAAATGTTATTGGATTTTTAACTGTGTATATTGTGGTCTGAATTATAGAATGAGGTATTTATTATATAAGTAATTATAAAATCCATGAAACCATATTTATATAAATGCCATGCTAATCCCTGTGACGGATTAACTATGAATATGTTTCTATTGTTACATTACACCGTACATGATTTAGTTAGGTATTATACTAAGACCTTTCAGGAATCAGTGAAACTACAATATAAAATGTAAAAGACAGGTGTAAATTCATGAGCTTGGCAAGCAATAATTTTATGGAAGATTGTCTGAACTGAAATATACCTTTACCTATATATATAATAAACTTTCGCAACAAAGTGTCGCTATTTGCTGCAAGGGAATGTTTAGTATTGATGCATTAGTTTTGGTATTTGTTCACATAACACACGAATTACAGTGTTCACGTCATTCATTTTGTGAAAGAAATGAATATAATATGTTTACAATTTTTTCATACGGTTAACTGATATCATAATCTGGTAATTCCAATCTTCTGCATGAGACCTAAACATCGTCGATCATACAATTTCGTTCCTCAATAAAGGCCAGTCTATTGCAATCCCTGAATATTTGAGTAAACAATGCTAGTTGCTCGATTGTTGACGTTACCAAGGATTTCAATATTAAGAAATCATGATTTCAAGATTTATTTTGTAATTATTAAAATCGTATTCAATTAAATAATATTAAGAACAATAAACGTTTGATTTTATATGCGTTATATAAAACATTGCCGAGGACTCTGTTAGGTATATTAACACATAAGTTACGATAACGTGTTGTGTTGATGGTTGGCCCTGAGTTGGAATAAATGAGCATACAAAATGAAATATAATGGATATTTGCTTGTAGCCAATTAAAAACAGGCCGACAATATGGAGAACTGGCCACCTTCTCTAGACAATTAAGGGACAATAACAACAAATTTTACTGCAGAGGATCAATACAAAAAAATATTAATTACTCACTTGCAATAGGGGGTATTGCACCTATTGATATTATAAATATTTTTATCGCAAAACGACGGTAAAAGTAGAGCGAGGCTATACGGGTCGCAAGATAAACCTACTATACAAAACGGCTACAACCAAATATTCGTTAAAAATGCAATTTAATAAGTTATATTAAATGGCATACATATGCCATTTAATATTGTTCATGTATTAGAACGCATTCCAGATTTAAATTTAATTCGCTTTATCCTGAGTTCCTACCTACTATTGGAACAAAGGGAATTTTCTTCCTATTGTAGAAAACAATATGACATAACCGTATACAACCATAGCTGCTATAACGTCACGAGCATCAGCTTACAACAACCATTTCAGTGCATCATTATCTGATCAAAATGAAACTGTACACTTGAACATCAATTAAGGCATAGTTATGTACCAGCATAAACCGCCTCATGAAATGCTTACCGACCAACAATTGTAATGTGTATAAAAAGTGATAGTGAAGCAGCACTATCACGTTTCGTCATCATAACTCACAAGCTCTAATTGTTAAGTCACAACTCAACACTTTGTAACACTTTCGCTTTACATCCGTTAATTTTAAAGTCTACAACAATTTGACCGCCTGAAGTTACGACATTAGCTACATCTTCAGGTAAAGGTTCATTATCGCGTTTAGTATCGTTTGTAACATTGAAACGGACATCTCAAACTGTTAGAGTACAGGTGTGAGTGAAACAATGCTCGCTTGCTTTGTACACAATGGAGACATAACAGTGTTCGAAGGTGACGTTTTAATGGCGCGACTTGTTTGCTTTCGACGATAAACTAACCGGCCATCAGGAGATCCACTAGTGTCCAAGGTCCAAATAAATGAGTTATGGAAGACTACCGTGGTTCAGAACATATATTACATACATACATATAATTTTAATTAATATAGGAAGATTGGGACAAAGCTTATTCAGATACATTAATATTTATCAATTCGTCGATTCGATTCGTCGTCGATTCGTCGTCGTTCGATTAAAAAAACTTCATCATTTTCATTCAGATACGTACAGTTACATATGAATTATTGAATGTTCCCAGACAGCTATAAGCTTGGAGACATATGTACATACATACATACAAGAAAAACCCTCTGCTAAAGCCTGCTCATGTTGCCCTCTCTTCTGCTGTTGTAAATGTCCATTTGCAATTATGAATGCTAGCATAAAGTGGCCCGTTTCTAGTTTGTCTGCCTCTGGATTTATTATCCTAATAATAACATAATTGGTGTGTTTAACGACTAAAACGAGCTGTTCCTGCATAACGTCATTCGCGTGGAAGATTTTATGCTGTCTAATTTCATTTTCAATTTTAATAACTTCGCAAAGTCCAGTCCATTTACTCATAAAAGGCATATTCATATAAAACACGTAGTCCGTCTGATTTCATTAATAAGAGTAAAACATTACCCTTCCACTCTATACCTACTAAGATCAGCTGCAAATAAGACTAAAGTCCGATTAATATTTTCAGTCCTGGAGGCTTTATAATAATATTACGGTCACATGAAGCATGAATAACATTCTATAATCGAACTATAATCGAATCATGCTTAAGTTAATATTGATCACTAAGAAGCTCAATTTAATTTCGGGTCATAAATTAGCCTGAAGCATTAATATACTACTCTTTTAGATAATAGTATAATACAGTAAAATGGTTATTCAACAAGCTTTCTTAATAACATATTACTTCAATACAATACATGTAATTAATATCGGGAGCATACAAAACGAATTGGAAGAAAAGTTATTTCTTTGTGAAACATGTTTTACATCCACATGGGCGGCGCGGCGAGTGAAAGCTAGACCTCGATGTACACATCCGTACACGTCTGATTAGGAGAGAAATTGACGCCAGTTTTTTTTTATAAAATGTCCCTACCTATTATTATGTGAAAAATCTTACAACACGTCCTCTAGATATAATAATAAACATTGTTTATTCTGTATGAATCCTCGTTGCTTTTATTTCAGCTTGCTTTGAATAACATTCAATTTAAACTACAAAATCGTGATCTACAATTATCTTCTTCCAGTAATAAGAGGTTATAATAATCTAGATATAAACTTGCGCTTACGTTGTCTAGGTAGTTAATCGTTACGATTTCCAATCAAATACGCTACGACAAAGATTTGCCATTCACTATTTCACAACATATTCGACTGTAGGTAGGTACTATTACATGTCGCTGAAGCTCCCTCAATGCTCTATAATTTCATAATTAAATTTCATACCCAACAAAAATTGCCGTAATTTCGGTCAAGTCTGTCTTAAATTAAAAATTTATTTGATTTTCTCTACCAGTCAATGCGGGACTACAAAAGTATTAGATAGTTTTGATTAGAACAATCAAAATAATGAATATTCCAATTTCACAAACTGACTTAATTGGACGCTTCAGGCTTATTACATTCTTTACACGGACCTAAGAACAATTTGAACCGAAGAGCTGTAGTTTCCGCATATCAGAACATTTCCTTCCCAAACCCCGAATGTTTTTGTAGCGCGTGTCCCCATTTGCAGGTTCGTTGCCTTCGACGTCTAACTGGACAGTTTTTTACCGACGATTCAAGAACTCAATAACTTCTCAATATGACATAGCGGGTGCGGCGCCACGATATTTTTTTCTATGCACTAGTTCCGAGTGTGGGCGGCGATGTTAACGACATTTTTTGCTCAAATGCAAGATTAGTTTCGGTCTGTCCCAGAACATAAAACAGTTTCATTTGATCAACGACGAGTTCTCAGCAACACATTGCAACAACAAAGACGGAACAAACATTGCAATTGGATGGAAAAACGATACAATTAGATTTGGCATCGATCGACAACCGACCACCACAATTCGGCCGCCACAATTCAGAATTTCCGAGCTACTGCAAGTAATGACATAGCGGGATCTCTTATTTAATTTACTGTTAATTTAACGTGAAGGAACGAATTACGTACGGCTACATTATCATTGAATGATGTCAGTGTTAGACCTAAAGAGCATTTTACAGTAAATACGAGCAGATGCTTAATATACATGTCATAACGCTTACAGTTTATAACTAAATTGATAGACACGCTTATATTTTATGCTTTTAATTTGTAGTCCTAATCATATACAAAGTGGTAGTAGTGAATGGAGCTTGTAACTCCAACGCAGTGGGAGTGGGTATATAATGCATTCATGATAATATTTATATTTTAAGAAGTAGTAAGTGATTATCTTCGTAAGGCTTTCTGTACACGTCCATATTAAGCTTTTCTTTCAATACCATCCAGTTTAGTGATAGTCATAAACTACTAATTACTGCTTAGGAAAACCGAAAGTGCTTACTGTACACACCCGTTTAAGTAAAACGGGTAATTGGGACTATTAATAGCCATGCGTGTGCTAACGGAAATGTTCGCCTTGATTAAGAAAACGTGATCAGTTATACGGAAATTTAGATGCTGGGGTCGTGGTGTACACACAATTATAATGCCGAAACATAACGAAATATAGCCTCCGAAAATAATCAGCCTTCAGAGAACAAATAGTAATCGATAATAATATTTACCACTACTCCATTATTTATCCAAATGATGATGTTTAGCTAATTAATGGTAGGTAAATACATAATTTTGCATGTCCTATAAATATTTCGCAAGAGAACCAAAAACGACGTATTTTCATTTTGTCTGTACGTCTGTATATCTGTATGTTTGTGCACGTTAATCTCAGAAACGGCTTATCCGATTTGAATGCAGTTTACAGTAATATTTTGTGATGGGCTTCCTTAACAGTTAGTGGTTCTTTCATTTAAATCGATTAAAAAATAAAGAAATTATGTAAATTTATGTCAATCACGTAATTACGTAATATGATATAAAATCGATACAAACTGTTCATTAATTGTTAGGCGGTACGAAGTTTGCCGGGGCAGCTAGTTTAAAATATTAAATTCTATTTAATACACATACGATATGAATTTGCAGAGACCATCTTTGATCATTTATTACAATATATAGATGTAATAGAAAATTTACTCTGTAGGTAGGTATTCCTGAGCTCGCCCGCTTACATTGGCGAGTTGTCTTTCGTATAATAATACAATAATATTCAATAAGGTTCACTTATGTTACTTTAGTGTCGTTGAATGCACTCTGTATTGCACCATCACGGTTCTTTTTTTACTTTTATAAATAAGCATAAGGCGTTGTGTGGGATTTTTTTTATTAAGGAATCGTGACAGAAAAGACCTAGGCGAGCATCACGCGCCATAAAATCATTATCACAGAACATTCCTACCAAAAATGATCTCACCTTACTATTAACACATGAAGTGGATAATCCTCTAGTTGTAAACATGTATGCCTATTGCAAAAAATATTTTCAAGGCCTTGGATTCGTCATCATAGTTATTCGTTTTTACTATTCTTACGCAAATAAGTACTTACATAGATAATTTAGGTACGTATGTATAATAAGCATAGTAATTTTAATTGTTTTCTTTAAAAACGGTAAGTAGGTACTGTGTAAATTTGGTTTATAATTCTCGATCTAAAGCCTTTTATCGTATATGATAAAAGGTGAATCTTTATTAACCAAATAATATACATAGTACATAATATAGAACAGTGCAATGTTTTGAATGAATAAATAAATAAATGCGGGGAGAAGAAATGAAACTCTGCAAACTTACGATTATTTGATCGCCCCGATAGCACTTGTTTACCACCTTACAGGCGTACTCGGCGAAGGAGATTTAAGTTATGGGCGCGAGACTCAAGACCTAATGATAAGAATAGTTGCCTGCACTCTTGAGATATAACATTGGGTACAGTATTAAAATGGACAGAAACAAATTGTATGTCAGGAAAGAGTGGAGACCATATAATTAGTTTCTGTCCCAAAAAAACCTTAATTCCTAAGTAAATAGCCTTATGCGACCGTTTAAAATGATTTCCGGCCAAATTCCATAATCTTACTGGCTGTGCAAAGGAAATGTATTTTATATAATGCGTTTTGTGACTTATCAGTATCATTATACATTCACAAGACTCCACTAAAAAGTACTGCAATTTATTATAATTGCCATAAGCTCTTTTTATTGCGTGGATTAAGTAAGTACCATACATTAATTTCTTCTAAATCGGTTACTATCATCTCTACAAATCACACCCATTAGCAGTTGGGATGTAACCTCGAGAACACATAAAACACCAATATCATGGTTCTTGGGTAACCCGGTCAGAGGTAATTACTCAGGCAGCCTCATCGCGGCTTTTAACGTAATCACTTATCTTTAGTTGACTCGTTCCACTGCACACTTAGTTACTTTAGCGATTGAAATCCTTTTTAAGAAATGAGAAAAATTGTCCTTACTGAATAAACAGCCCCTCTTTTTAATGGAACTCTAACAGTTTCCTTCGGTCGTTGAACTACTATGTTCCACTAAGTAACGAGCTAATGAAGCTCTAAGACAATTGTTCAACGGTGTATTTAATGTAATTAGGTACTTTGTTATCGCTGAAAGTGAAGAAAGAATTTCGTTCTGGGTATAGCCAGCACTTTTACTTTGCAACTCAACAGATAAGTAGGTACAGTAAGGAAATGTATTATACGTTTATTTCATTGAATTTACTTGTTAACGGTCAAGCGAGCTCCTAACGTGACTGACGTCAGGTCGTGTGCAAAGCAAAAAAACGTGCTAAGTACATCTGACTACATCTGCCATTCATGAATTGTTAAGTCGACGCAAGTATCACGCGGTGACTTCACTTGTTGACAATAGCAAAATCCTGATTCTTTTAATTTGTCACAAATATTTAGGTACTGTATTAACTACACGTAAACAGGTACTAACTGGACTAATATTGGTAACAGGTCCTATTACTATAGTTCTATTGGAGATCGGTTGCAGATGTTCATGCGTGGCTTTAGGCATTTGTCACTGCTTCCTGCTCGAAATCTGTTCTCTTCATATAAAAAGCTGTAGGTACAATGTAATTGTGCATTGTTTATTTGAGAGAAATAGAAACCAGCCGTGGCTGTACAGCCAATTGTTAAAAAGACTCGAGCTGAAATGTCTATTGAAACTAGATTAGAAAACGATCGGTTTAGAATCATGTCATTATTTTATTATGCATTCAATACCAATGTAGCCATTAGAGAGACGGGTCGGTGGTTTTTCCTGTGGACCTCTTAGCATAAATCTGATTACACACAAGCACGACATAATAACCTCACATGGAGCGCTCGGTATAATATGACGCGATGGGTATATTACAATGTTCATTATGGTCACCATTACCACAGAACAAGAATTATTCAGACACGCTGTGTAAATAACTGTGTAACATGGCACGTTTGTTTAAGATTTGGCGAGACACAAGTCCACAGACACAGAATAGAAAATAGTGAGGTTCTATCAAGATATAATTGAAACGGATGTATAGTGTTAAATAAAAGATGCTATTTACTACGTTTGTAGTTGAGTTTCCCGAAAACTATAACCTTCAAACATAGAGTGAAAATTCATTTACTACGCCAGCTGTTACATCGACGTTTTGAACCAGGCGAGGTTATGGACTGACAAAATAGAAGAGAAATACGTGCTATAATTGTTCAGAAAGCTTATTAAAGTGCGATTTCTTTATTTTCAAACAAAATTTGAATAAACTGACAGCCCAGAGGAATTATTGTAGTAGATATCTGATAATTATGGTTTGAAATTTTTGGTAATATTTTGGGAATGAAGGTGTAGATCTAAGGTATTCTTTTACAGTTCATAGTATTTAAAAATATTCGAATTACTTCAAATTGATTTCTGCATTAAAATTTTAAGTCGTTTCTACTTACTCTCTGTTCTGTGATAGTTACAATGCGTCAACCGTGTAGACGGCAAGGCGAATGTACTGCTGTCTAACATAGTATGAATAATCATAAAATCCTTACACGTAACATTTGGGGTCAAAGTACTTTACTCTTGAGGAACACTGTAGAAGAAAATCATCAAAACATTGTATTTTGATTTTCCGTCAGTGATTGTTATTGAAACTTTCTTACGTGATCAGTGGATAAAGTAACTTCTGTAGAACGAACCCTTCAGCTAGTGCTAGCCAAAATTTATCCAGACAAATCAATACAGTTTTTTTAAATTTTATTTGAATAGACTAGCAAACGAGCAGGCAGCGGTCACTTGTGACTGCCGCCCATGGACATCTGTAACCGACTCCTAACTGAGCTGTAGGGAGCTGACTGTTAGTGTGAATTCAGTTAGTATAGGTGTTAATAAGAATTAGTTGGTGAGTATTCTTTAGT
>DWGJ01000638.1:0-27166 GCA_018246895.1 Aspitha aspitha aspitha | reverse complement strand
AATACTGCTTTTATTTTTGAATTAACACATTACTGTTAATTTTTTCTTCGTTTATTAAATATGTTTTTTTAAACTGAATATGCTTTTATTTTCTTGGTAGCTACGCTTCTATACTTTCCCGCATCCCGACAAGTCGAGTAGCTGGGTTTGCCTCTATTCAAGGGCAATGACCGATTGTTCTGTACGAAATTGGAGGCTTGGACGATCGTTACGAGATGGCAAAAACCATTAAACGTGCATAACTTCGTCACCATCTGTAGATTATTTGCAACCTGCCAGTGTATGGTCGGTAATTGTTTACTTGTAGCTTCAGCGATTTGCGCCAGCCCGTCGGCCGCTTGAAGCGAGCTGTCGAACAGTGCCTGGTAGTAGTTTTCTAGCGGGAACACGGTCGCGTTGACCCCCCGGCGCCGCTGCGACTCGGGCCCGCGCACGATGTCCGCCACGCCACGCAGATTGCCGATCAGATCATTCTTAATAAAATCCTTCACCGCTGTTAGCTGATTGGTCAAGAATTTCGAATACTTGCCTGTAATTTGTTAATTATTAATAATAACATTAGTCTAATGTTCCCGCCCATTTCATGATACAAGTCCAAGACTGCAGAGATTAATTTTAGGCAACTGTAATATGCATATTTTTGTAATGCTAATTAAGCATTTCATACCCAACACGGGATAGTTATAGAAATATTCTTTTAGTTCATAACTGTTTTCGTAGTCCAATAAAATAAAATAAAATTTAATGCTAGCCCGATAAGAATAAATTAAAACATACCAAAAACTGCATGGGTGGTCTCTGCAGAAGTTACTCCGGTGAGTAATGGAATATTTATATCTCCGTTTAATATGGAGTCCATTGGTTTTTGAGACACTAGAGGCGGCAACGCTCGCATGTCGTCCTTTCCTTCCACTCGTGCACCAGCACCTGCAGATATTAAAAAAAGTTTACATAATACACTAATTGATTCACCAATAACTATATCATATACATATTATATGACAATGTGATTGGAGTTTTTAATTATTAGTACTTTTTATACCGCTTGCGGATTCTTAAGTAGTTAAGCTGATTATTTTCAAACTAAACAATTCGTTACAGATAAATAAGCAAATATCCACGATTAACATATTTTTAAATAACGTTTTTGTTTTTTTACCGAATTTAAATAAAGATTTAAAATTATTTACTATGTATAACGAAAACTTTTACCTGAACTTCCTGATATTTCCTGCAAAAATTGTTGTGTGTCGACCATATTCGTTGTCAAATTTTTATCAGCCTGGAAATTTCATAGAAATATCTTGTTAGAAAATGATTCCATACAATTTAGGGAATAAGTGAATGCATAGTTAAAATTAAAACAGTCACATGTGCTTCAAAAAAACACTATAATATTGAAATAAATGAAAAGAAAATGATGACAGAAAAGATAATTATATTCCAAGCGATAGATTCACATTACTTTTATTGTTAAATGCACAATATTTCACTAAATCAAAGGTCAACAATTTCATTTTAGGGTCGGTAAACATTTTGTTTGTCTGGTGCCGTCAGAGTTTCCCTGTGGACGTGATCATCCCTATATTTATCGTTTTGTGGCACACCCAACATCTTGAGCGGGTTTCGTGGCCGATGCCCTGGATCATACCGTCTTGAACCCGGCATAGAATTTATCTGTAAACCAGTTTGTCGGCTTAAATCTTTTTTAATGTAGGTACCCATTTTTTATTCTATACGTCCAGTATACTCGTAGATATAAAATAACCAACCTTTTTTTCTATTTAATACACTTATTCCGACAATATAAAGGTTGCCATTGCAAAAATCGAAAAACCCTTAAAAATTAGGAAGTAGGTATTCAAATTTATGTATTTAGTATCGCAACTCATGCGTAACTGTACTGGTCAAAAACTACTGGACGGTATACAATCTAGCACACAGTTTATCTGTACGCTTCAGCTATTTTTAATCTCGGTGTTACCAAGGTACCGAAATGTACACAGGTGCCATCACAGAGCCCAGCTAGTTAGTACCTAATTAATTAATGTCCCAACTTTAACGGAACGTTTTGCCGTTTGGGAATATTTTGCCGTAATGAAGTATTATTAATATTAATTACAACCAAAAGACGCGGGTAATGTGCGCTATGTGGGTGATACAGATCACTTCTGCAACCAATATTACCTCTACAATTTTCTCCATAGCCATCTTTCTTAAGCACATAAACAATCTTTCAGCTGGTTTCTGCGGGCAGCCAGTGAGTGTTGCTAATTCTTCAGCGTGTTTGGCGGGATTAGATCGGACTGCCCCGGGGGCGAGAGGAGCTCCGGAGAGCGCCACAACTCCAGATGCGCTCCGCCCTTCTGGGGACATTGCGAGAAGAGAAGCGGCGCTGCCACCAGACCCTTGGCCCATTATGACAACACGCGACCGGTCTCCCCCAAAGAATTCAATGTAATCCTTGATCTGTTAATAAAAATTAATAACGTTCATTGATAACAATAACAATAGGCTTTTATTATTATTAGGACTGACCTCGTGGTCGAGTGGTTAGAGACCCTTACTGCAAAACCGGAGGTCGTGGGTTCGATTCCCACTCAGGACAAACATGGTGTTAGGAGCACAATTGCTTGTTCTGTGTCTGGGCGTGATAATAATATCTACAGTAGTACAATAATAATATCTAAATTGCCTAATTTGGTATCTGACTGGTGAATTTGTCCATAGTTATTTATTTATTATTATCATAGCACCACACCAGGTCCCTAACCATCCCTTTCAGTTTATACATTTTAAAACACACGCGAAGGTTACCCAGGTCATCGCAGTATGGAGATCAAACAAGCCGGTATTCCCCGAGGCCTCTCGCTGTCCTGTGCTCAAGTATCCAAGGGAGCCCAGGCGGTATTGAGCTGTCACAATAATAGTGTCTTTTTTCACGAAATGTTGACCCTGAAACAATGTTCGCTGTATATAATACCTCGCACAGAAATCAGTAAATAATCGAATTATTACTTATTAAATAATATTTACCCCATAAGGAGCACTGGATCCGCTCCGATAGTTCCCCCCGTGAATGAAAAACACAACTGGACAGCCTGCGAAGGATAACACAAATATAATTACGCTATTGTATTACCGAATAAACGAATTTTTATATCTCATATATATCAAAATCCCGTGTCGCGAAGTTCGATTGCGAAAATTTCCGAAACCACTGAACCGATTTCAATGATACATATCTATTATTTGATCCAACTTAAAAGATAGGATAGTTTTTATAAAATAAATGAATAATAAATGTCAATTGTCTATAAATTTTTAAATAAAATCAATTTCTGAACGAACGATACTCGTCGTATATGATTTAACATAAAGTAACCATGGCAGCGCGTAGTCAGGTCCACTAGTTAATTTATAAAAAGAAGTTTTTTACTAAACATACGAGTATACATATATTAAGATACTAGGCAAACAAAAGGCATTATGATCATGTTTAGGTCTTAATGTAAAACTTTGATATCGGGTTCGCAAACTGAATTATAATCGAATTTTAAAGAAAATGGAGCGTTTCTTTAGCGATAAGATACAGCTCTCCGCTACGAGGTAAACACGTCACTTGATGTTGCCTTTGTTCCAACTAAAAGGGTTAACTCTAAACACCGGCACTTAACCCTCCGCTGCGCTTAAAGCTCTACGCTATTCCTTGAGGCAGTGTGATGACAAGTTGTTTACAAAGCGCCTTTTTCCGCAAAACGCAACGTACACTTGCTCATTATGCTGCAGCTGAAGTTTAGAGCGCCTTTCAGAGCAATTGAATGGTTTTCACAAACTTGAAGTCAGTTTCAGATGCCGTGATGGTATTCGTTCTTCGTTTTAGTGATAGTCACAATAAAAACTCGCCATTTTGAACACACCAATGGTTAGAGAGAGTTTTGTGGAAAAAGTAAACTATTTTTTAGAATTTCTGACCTCACGTTGGCTCACACTATTTACATTCAAATTGCGTACCGGAGTAAATTTCTACCTGACGCAAATCACGCACTCTCTACACGTCCTCTACATTTGCATCTCGCCCTACACTCACACATAGCCAAAAACACATCAATGTAGGCATTTTTTCAACCCTATTTTATTCCATTGCTGTTAACAGGTCTTCTCTCATAATGTGAAGGCTTAAAGCGCGCTTAGTTGATATTTTCTCAAAAATAACATCTAATTTGTTTTAGCCTGCAGTAATACAATTCTCTACTTCCGCTATGGATGTTCTATTACAGGAAAGGAAAGTTGAAACGCCGGCATTTAACCCTACCCTACACGTCGTGCCGCTTTGCTCGCAATCTTGAAACCATTACATATCGAAATGTTTTCATAAATATTTGTAATAGATTCCTTAAAAAAATTTAAATCAGTCTTCAGTATTTGCTGAATTTTTAATAATCAAGTTTCAAATAGTAAGTATATGTTTAATTTAATAATATGTTGATTATGCTAAATATATTCATAATTTTAGTATTGAATGATTTATTAGATACAGTTCAAAATATTAAATAATAATCACCCAAAAATATACAGAGATACCAGGATAAATTAACATGCTGTGATTGTACTTATTATTCCTCTAAAAGAGCAAAATGAAATAAAAAACCTCTACAACAATATAGGTCACCATATTTATACAACCCATAAACGTGCCTGCATTGGTCAAAATGGAAGCCCTGCAACTTACTACTCTAATTGGTACATAATCGTAAATGTGCGACCTGGTCTCCTATAAGACTTAACGAGTATTTTGTAATAATGACGAATAGTTGGTCCATTTAACGTTGATGGAATTGCTTTTAAAAAGTTAAAGTTATCCATAAGCCGGCCGCGTCTGAAATTTCTTAACATTACAGATCGTTTGCGAAGCAACCGCGACTGCGCTGCGAGTATTTCAATTAGCGCCATTGTATACACTTAACACATTCTCGTTATTTTAGTGTAAAAATTGTTGTTAAATTAAGGTATTTTGCATCAATCCGCAAATTTAACCTATACCCATATGCAGTAAGCACCGCTCACCCTCTCGCAACGAGGCATGTATGTAACTATATAACTCTGATACAATATCATGAAAATATCTCAACTTAACAATATAAAGATTCAAAAGAGGGTATAAAAACATTACTTCAGTTTAAAATTTCTAACGTTCTTCGCTACAAAAGTATCCTTACAGACGCAAATGAAGTCATGATCATGTTGAGCTAAAAATGTACATAACTTAAACGGTTTTTATGTGTGCGAAGTCCAATGTAAATAAATGTCTAGAGAGGTTTATTCTTTGTCCGCACCTACGTAATTGAAGTTCTGAGATTTGTTCAACAAACCCTCAAAATTAAGTTACGCAGCGTTAGGTACTCTAATTATGTTTTGTATTGCATTTTTGTTACACTCGAAAAACATCATTTGAATTAATTTCTGCTCGAAGCATACGTACATACCAGGAATGTTTGTTTGTTTTACCTATCCTATACAAGGTCAGGTACTTTTTTGTATTATCCTTCATATTTCACTTAACTGTTTTCTGTTTCATAAGAATAGTATAGATTTTAGTTTTATAAACGTAAATTTAGTAACTTAATAGCAGCAAAAGTATTTCAAGCGCATTGTTAGGGAACTATAATCAAGGCTTAAGGCCTTTGAAACTTTCGGAAATACTTTAATGGGGTTAGTTAAATATGAATCCAACGTAAACCAAAAGTTTAAAGTCGGTCTCATTATACCTATTACATTACATAGTTTATAAAGTTATAGCTAAATGACAAAATTTATCTTTATACTCACAGACGTTGCAGGGCAGTTTGAATTTGAACAGTTTTTATTGGTCCTTCGTGCTATATTTAATAAAAAAATATAGAATTAGGAAACCCTGCGATCAAGCATTAAGCATACATGTTATATTACTGAAATGTATGTTTCAGAAACTCTAGTAAGGGTTTGAGATGGATAAAGTGCAACCAACACATCAACGTCCCATGTTAAGCCCGACTGTATCACCGCAAAAGGAAGTTTTAATGTAACAACCGAAGAAGCTTGCTGCTCGAGTACAATTTACCTAATATAGTTGGTGGTTAGTGGATGAACTGTCCGTCAAGCGTTTTTAATTTACAACTCATATTTTCCAACACAGGTTACGATTCTTACCTAACATCTGAGATATACATATTTGATATAGTTCTCTACCCTAAAAGTATATTTTACAACCCACAATCCAAAAGTATGTATGTAGGACATACCAAATCTAAATTATGTAAAGCGCTAATGAATATTTACAAAGAGTCACCAATAACTTTGAGGAGCATTTCAAACTTTATTTTAAATTATAAATTTAGAGGGATTAGTGGAATGCGAACCTGAAACGAGGCGAGAGCTTAGCGCTCGGAATTAAACAGCCTATCACCTTGTTCGTCTGCCGGGGATTACACACTCATTTCATTTCACGCTTCAAGAGTCAGCACCCAAGAATAATGATCGTTCTATTATTATTTATGAGGCAACCCTAATTATTACTTCAGTTACCCTTAGCAGCTAAATTTATCGATTTTCTTGAGAACATGTATAAGTTCAATTGTATTTATAAAATTTCTTACGCACATAATAGTTAGGTATTCGGGTTATGTAGCCTTAAAACAAGAAGATTATGTTGGGTATGTAATTTAGTTAGAATACAATTGTGGACAGAACTTGGCCTAATTTACGAGTAGATCTCAGTACTTTAAGAGACGGATGTTTATGGGTAGTAACTTGGCCCTTATTGTACAAAAGTGTTTTAGTGTAGATGGTCACAATTATTTGAGAAATTCTTTAATTGCTCACTAAGCAATAGACGTTTTCAGTCGTCTTTAAATGAAAATTTAAAAACTCTTCAAATCACACACTTAAACAAAAATAGACAGACTTTTCCAGTGTTTTTATAAGCACGATTTGTATATTTCAGAGAAACATGATATCATAGAATCACGTTGGTATGAGAATCACTAATTATACGTTATAACCCTACCCTTTCTATTCAAAGAGACAAGTGCGCCACCCTTTGACCCATTTCTTACGTCAAGCAGTACATCCGATGAGGGATGAAGGAGCTAGTGTAATTACTGGCACGAGGCATACTGCTCAGCTCCTAGGGGAACGTTTGCAATCAATCTCGAACAAAGGCGACTTCTGCTCCTGCTTGCATAAGGTGTTAAGTGTTTATGTCTAGGTGTAACTTCTGGATGAGCTTCGAAAGATACTTACGAGTATATAACACATAAAATGTCAGTAAGGAACTGAGCGATAAAGATTACATGAAATTAAATTTGTAACACGAGATTTCACACCTAATCGTCAAGTGCTACTATAAACTGTTACTAATTGTAATACTAAACTTCGACCATAACATTTAATGGTAAGATAAATAATAGTGACATAATTGTACATATCCACATTTTAAAATTGTGTGTAATCGTTATTAATTTACACAACCTAATTTGTACCGGACTAAAGACTCCACAAACATAAGTAATATACGATTCACAACGAAAACTAAAGGAACTACAAAAATTATCCATTGTTATATGAAAAGTGAAAATAATTAACGTGTACGTTAGTTTATAAAACTATTAACTACGTATTGGGAATTTTACAATTTTTCATTTGGAAATTTTATCTAAACGTGTTTTAATATGAAATACGAAGGAATTTTAATTGACATAAACATTTTATGTTTTTTATTGTCGTTTTAGAAATTAAAATAGGTCCACACTGTAGACCAATTTTCATACACGATTTCGTCCCGTGAACAACAAACAGATTAGGTGGATAGTTCCGTTTGTCAATGTAGGTGCTGCCAAGATTGGATTAAGACTTTTCGTAGCTGTGGCGACATACTGTTTACTCGCGAATTATAAGGTTGTAGGATTAAGACACACAATTCAAAAAAGTTTGATTATGTCTTGGTATCACGTAAACAACTATAAGCAATGAGAAACACATCTTTATTATCACAGACAGACACTTCAATGTTACTTAACGTGTTGACGCAAAACATACATTACAACAAACGTTGTGCCGAAAACCAATAACGTAAAGCTGAAAACCACATTTCTATTTACTACTGCATCCTCTATGGGATAAATGTGTTTGTTTATATACGGTCGTATATTTATTTACCTTCGCCAGCACTGCCCGCCCACATGTCGATATTGACACGGGTGCGTCGGTAAATTTACTATTTATATCGCCGTGAATAGAGTTGGGCCGAAAAGAATTGTGCCAGATTATTAGCATTCAATAACTTTCTGGACCTTTTCTCAATCGTAATTTTTTTTTCGTATGATAAAATCCAATAATTCAGCATTTTATACTTACAACATACCAGATATGTCTATGAATTATATATCCACTACTGGAACGGAAAATTTACTATGGAAAGGAAAAATACAGACATAAACACCTCGATAGTCTTAATAATAATAACTAGCATTTAATGTATCAACTTCGTTCAACTAATTACGTATTAAAGATGTAGTTACAGGAATGATTATTTCGACTACACCTCGACTTCGACTTCGACTACACTAACATCATAGCTTACACTCTAAACAAAAGAACCCAAGTAATTACGTACATAGTTTTGTTTTCACACAAATTCTAGTGGAATTGTGAAACTACGAGTATGTTTCCTCACAAAAAAGTAAATAATTTTTATAAAGAAGGATCTGTTCACTGAGTTTTATGTGTAAGCGTGCCAGAATATGCAAGGTAATGTTTGACGTTGAAGATATACTATAGATGGCCTGGACAATGCTGTCAGATTATCCAGTAAAAATAAATAGTTATAAAATGTAAATATTGAATTAGATACATAATTCTGAAAACAATCCACTTTTATTTTTATAATTCTATAACCGTTTTGAAATATTTTATTTGATGTCCTATTAAAAGGTAAAAAGCATTATGCAGTGATTTGTAAAAATTCCATATGTGTAACAAAGAAAACTACAGCATCCATTTCTTACATCAAAGTAACACAGTGACACAGATTGTTAAGTATAGCTCTTCCGACAATTATTTTTCTCTCAACAAAGATGCTTATTCGCCTCATCTCAGATTCAGAGAAAACCTTTGTCACAGATAATAATTAACTACAGCGGTGGAATTAATCCCGTTCAAGACCCTTTTAGTCACAGTTGAGTTATACATATTTCATGAAGATATTCATTACATCATATATGTATATGTGTGAGTGTTTCGTCAATTTCTGAAATAATAATTATTTGTATCATAATTAATTATTATTTTGATTTATTTAAACTTGACTTTACTTACAACTTTATAATTGAGTCATTAATTAAAATATCATTTCACTACACTTATACAACAATCTATTTATCTAAAATAGCATCCAAAGAATAACCCCGTTCGAAGAAATCATTTACTACACCATTTACTCTTTCCACATACAAAGATTGATTATGTGTAACGTATTCACACAATCCTTCCGAGAAATGATATTTCATGTCTGTCATCTCTGCAGCTTCTTCAGCCACCGCCGTGATAATTTTCATGGATATCAACGCCTCCATCAAACCCAAAACAGAGTATTCTTTCAAATGTTTTTCCAATATGCTCTTTGGATATACATTTTCCACGTTTAAATTACAACATCGGAGAATTGCTGCCAACGTTCCGTAATACGTGTTAAGAAGACTTTCATGATATTTGGACAGAAACTCTCGATCAGTTGACATGTATAGAAAGTATGAAAGATCAGTTACTGGCGATGCATAACGAGCCAATTGATAGTCAATAAAAACTACATCTACTGGTTTGGTCCCCTGGAAGTAAATACAATAATGTAATATTAATATAATGCTAATTGTTAAAAGCAATATTTTAAAATTCAATGTAATGAACAATGTACCTGATATTTAAAAAGCATATTGTTAGTCCAACAATCCGAATGACAAATTGTACTATATTCGTCTGGTGACGTACATTTATTTAGTGCTAAAATAACGTGAGGTGAAAATTCCTCTAGTTTCTTCTTAGCTATCGGATCTATTACAACATTTACAGAAGTTTTAAAGTAGCATACCAGAGTTGATGACACATTTTTTAAATCACCATAAACAACATCATTACTGCACAATTTGTTAATCTCTTTGAATCTATCTGGATAATTCATCTTCAAAACAAATGATAAGGCATGCAATTTTGCTAAAGTTTTCATCACCAGGGAAGCGTGAACTAAATCCATTTTTTGGAATCGTTCAAAATATTTTAGTCTCTCCATAGCTTGCATAACAATGGTTTCCTTATTATGTTCAATACGGGCAAAAACGACGTTGGGAAATTCCATTTTTAATCCTTCTATCTTTAAATTTCTTTGGATATTGAGTAACTCTGGAGCAATGACTGTATGAAACACATATTCTCTTCGATAGTATTCTCTGAAACATTTTCTATCTGCTGGATTTGGGTGCCACTTCACAATCAAATATATTTTGATTTTTCCACCGTATTTAAATCCTCTAATTTCAACTGTACGTAAACCTCCAGCAAAACAGTCAATATCATCATTTCCGAATCTAACATCATAATCAATGTCTCTTACATCAAGTTTATCTGCTACTGCATGAATAATATTAATAAATTCTTGATGCACACGGGAGACTTTTCTCATACGCATTATTTTAACACGTTTATTTATCAAGACAGTTTTTACACTAAAACTCCTATCAACTCTTTTTTTCATTTTGAGTGTTTGTTTTTATCAGAGTTGACATTATCTACTAAAACATTGATAACGTTGATCTCATATCATATCACTGCTCAGGAATTTTGTTTTATAAAGATGATTCAAAATAAAATCACAAAAATTTAAAATGTAGTTACTTAATCAATTCATTGTTTTGTGATTTGTCATGATTTGTCATGAATCGCAACATGATACCGGAATCGTTTAATCGTTTTCACATATTTGTCCTGGCGTCACTATCATATTCGAATATTTTAACAAGTTACCAATTTTGCAATAGTCGACTGCATGGAAACCATGAATATTTTTATTATGAGAACATTGAGTACCACTGAAGATGTTGAAAATTATTAGAAAAATCCATACGACAAAGCAAGTAACATGATTTTGCAATTTAATACCATCCATAGTATCAATTGATTAATTCAATTACAAAAGACATCAACCGAACTGGCTCATGATTTAACCAACTAATCGCATAAACAGCACCTGAGATAAATAATATCAGATTTGCTGTTATCAGCAATCCAACACTTGGTTCGAGAACAGCGCATACAGCGTTATCAGCGCGTAACAAGTCCTGTTCAGACGAATGTGAGATAAACTGGTCCGTGCACACAATACCTTTTGTAATGTCGCTCAATGCCCGTCCAACCACTATGCACTATACTGAATGGACGTATGTGTGTCGTATGACTGGTTTCATGCATTCGCCGACGCTTTGTCTGCCATTGTCGAGGACCTTCTGGTCACTGGGCTCAATCTTGAAATACGCATACTATTGAATTGTCGAACGATCGTTTTAAGCGCCGAAATTCTATTGAAGAAAAATACTAACGGATACGAGTCAACGGAGAATTTTAAATTGCTTTCTATTCCATTTCGGTCTTGATTCCATTGTAACATACTAATATAGTAATATCGTGTTACTGTTATTCAAATTCTATTATCCTAGTATTTTCTGTCTATTCATGCGTTGTATAGTTTGCAATAAGGTTCGTTTCCCTGACGCAAAATACTTCAGAGTCAGGTAAGGTCGACTGTTTGTTCGGAAAATTTTCGTCACTAGTTGACGCGGGTCGCCTGCCTTTAGGCGATGTGAATTTATAACAGGTAAGGTAGCACACATACTGCCTATACGTCACCCAATATTTGTACGGTACATAAAATTATATCCTCAATTTTCCATAGAGCCAATAGAATTTCAAATAGAAATTAAGAGGCGTGGAAATGAGTCTAGACATTCAGGAAATCGAGTTAACGCAGACTTTTCTGAATCCGTGCGTCCCCTAATAACCTTTACACCCCTCGTGTATCCGAACGTTTTTCTTGGAGCAAAAACCGTAGCGAACGTAGTCAATAAACACGAAATAAAATAATTACTTCTATTGTTCACCGTACGTATTTATTTAATCTCACATTGAGAATTTTTAGGTCAAGCACCAGGCGATTACTGTCTCAATCGTTTAATACGGAGAAAACAATTTAGAGGACTGTTCTATGAGCCAGATTTACGACGTTATTACGGAGAATACGATCTGCATTATACTCGGCTCGAAGCACAATGCCTAACCGAAGTAATCGTCTCTGACGGTCATATTGAAGGGAAGTAATGAAACTTCCCTCATAGAATAAAAGGAGAGAGAATGTACTGTTATGGCATAAAGAAATTTCTCTTTAATACCTACTCAATAGGTACCTACCCACTGAATGGTTTTATCACGTTTATAAATTTCCCTAAAAGCCTAAATTGTGTTGAACCACGGAAATTCAAAGGAAAAGAATTCAAAAGATAAGGGATGGTTTAATAACTGGTTTGTGTTACATAATTCATTTTCGCGGGTCTGGATAATAAATCTGTACCATTCAAGCTAATGTTTCAAAAATATTTCTGCTCGTGTTGTACGGCGATGTTAAATATTATTCTCGATTAAAGTACGTTAAGGAAGCACACGAGTAGGTACATTATGATCTATTGGTTAAATTGTATTATGGTGTCATATTAAAACATTTGTATTATTCGTAATTTTAAGCTAGCGAATAGTGAGACAAACCACCTATGAATATGTGCTAATAACGCCGATAAAAATGTGGTTACACCTCAAATCTATACAGTTAGGAGACAAATTCAAGTGATCAGTGTCAAAGCGAAAATTTCGTATAGACGTAAACTATTCAGAAATATTTAAAATCAACTAAAACAGAATGGGTTTTAAAGAAAATCTTCATCAGGGCTTTTAACATAGCTCAAGAACCTGAAACTTTACTGTTTGACTGAAGTTACCTTTTAATATAGCTAAAAATATAGTAATTAATACATGATAGGGAATTTTTAATAATAAACATATAAACTACACCCAAGAATCCCGTCGTCACAAACCGCCTACAGACGCCGCAAATGCAATAAAGGCTTATTTCGAATACACAGTTTCAAAATTCTTTGTCGCAATCATTTGGAGACGTTCTTTGGGATAAGGAGATTGTTGAAACGCGCTTTGTGGAAAAAATAGGCTTTTTGAGGAAAAACCTTTCAAACTGTTGCCGTTGCGACGAAACAAATGTAATACGAGTAAATTACAGTGCATTCAAAGGACTGCAATACCTGAAAAGATTAAAAATATTGTTTTCAAAAATATTCGGAACTCGGATAAAAAAGGATTTTTATTTGTATATAAAAACATACTAAATCTGACTATTAAGCCATTGATTGACATTGTTATCTTATAACTTTATGTTTTAAGATAACCTCATACATTGATAAAATCATCTATCTATGTATTGTTAGTATATTAAAAATTTATTTTTCATTTGATAACAATTTATTATTTATTTGAAATAATTAGTACAGTTATACACAAATTACACTAATTACTTAAGTACATAAACGCGGCATAATAATATAGAATGACAGAAGTATAACCAGAACAATCAAAAACGTTTTTGTAACTTTTTTGTAACAGTAAATGACGTTAGAACAAGATTTATATTATAACAATTTGTTGTTCATCTGTTAACAAACACTGAATTCATTAAAACAGTACAAGGGAACACTTCTCAGAAATAATAGAATAACGACCCAGTTTTTTCAACCCTCACCTATGTTTGCATCGTTTGGGCACGTCGTGTTTGGGGTGCATTAGGCCGGGTAGTCAGGGGTGCGTATCGATTGGCGCCCCGCACCCCCTGCACTACGATATTACTCTCTGCACTACAAACTCACCCTTTCATTACGATTGCAACGTTACGCGCCTCGATCATTGTTTTGGTATACTAACTTAACTACAGATAGATATATATACCTAGATATTATATATAGTTTGTGAATGAAAAAAGAAAATAATTAATAAACAATAAATAGCTTAAATGTGCTAAGTTTCTAATTAGTGTTTTAATGTTATTATTCTAATATGAATATGTATCCGTTTGCTTATTAACTTCAATAGAAACTATAGACCTAATCATAAATTAGTTTTCATTTCGGGTTTCGCTTGAAGCGATATAGCGTCTGTTTCAATATTAAAAGAATTAATAATGTGGATTTCAGACATGATGGATTAGCAATTGTGGATTCCAAATCCGTGACCACGAATGCTGATAGAAACAAGAACTGAAAACTTGCTTACGAGAAATAGTAGCAATGACAATAACGGGTCTAATAAACACTTCGAGTTTGAATCCTGTCCATATATTAAATAACGTCATTTCACTAATGTTTTCTCCTTAACTCATCAAGGCTTACAGCATAACCAATCACATTGTGACTTGGTATACTAAAGAAAAGTCGAATCACTAATGAGTAACATACATCAAGGTCTATGTATAACACCTCGAAAGGTACCCAACGAGGTGGACGAAAGCACGGAGTGCCTAATATCTTTATCCTTACAGACCAAATGTGCCGATTTACGTTTATCACTCTCTTCGAACCGAGGTTTAATACCTAAAAACACAACATCGTACACAATTAAACACGTCTTAAAATAACATATCGGCATAGACATATCGGTTAAACTCGAACTCTTGTGCAGTTAAACAGCAGGGAAAATAAAGTCAATAAACTCTTTGTGATATTATGTAATAACATCGTCATACATTGCGTTGTGAGATATATGTGTTATCTTATTTATTCAACATCCTTTATTTTTTTAGTAATATTCAAAATGCATTCAAAAATTGTTCATTTAGTTATTGCGATAATGTTTCAATGTTAATACCGTTCCATTATGACTAAGCGTACTTATCCGATCCTAATACCACACGCGACGATCATATTAAACATAATTTGTTTGTGTAAAAATATTATGAATGTATTTTAAAGGTATCAGAAATGCATTGTTGTTGCTTTGGTTTTTGATACATAAGGCGTGTCAGCTTTATTTTGATCTTTAAAGATATCTTTGATGAAAACTTAAGGTTCAAGTGGTGTACGTTTATTATTACTACCGGTTTATAATTCATGTGCCAATTTGTTAGCAAAATTTATTTCTAAACATCCAGTCAGTAATGGCCAACCACATTTTAAAGATGAACTTCAATCTGTTAAGTTATAACGATAAATAATGCAGATGGCGACAGACTTGATGACGGCGTAATGGCGGCCGTAACTCTTTTTTGAGAGCGGGCTTAGTGACACAAATGCAAAAAATCTCTCCACGAAATGAAAGGGGAAAGAGTTCGGGTGATTTTTTTATTGTACCCTATACTCAATCGAGCCGAAGCGGTGCGAGCGCGGTGTCTGCAATACCAATGAAAGTTCGAATAAATTTCGCGTATCAGGTATCGTTATTTGTTTGCTAGCGCCAAAAATTGATTTCAGCGATTTTAATTTTGCTGTGTCACCGAAGTTTTGTCATTCATAATATGTCAATGTGAAACGACATGAAGATACTTTTTTATACGTTACAAAAGTACAAAAATTTAAATGTACAACTGTTTCAGTTAAAAATATTGTAATAAAATTTACGAGGTCAAGTTGTTTTGTCTCCATAAACAAAATGCTTGCAACCCATATAAAAATTGTACATCATTTTAAGACTAAGCAACTCGCAAATAATTGCTATCATATCATAAAGAGTACACATATAGAGAGTATACATATAACTTAGAACTCTTTATGGCTCTTTACGCTTTTCTAAATTAACTTCTTTAAGCAAGCATTAGATATTCTATGTTGCTTATTGTAGACGTTTACTAATACATACATAATTTATTCCACGCCCTGAAATCTGTATTGAACTCCGGCCCAGACCCCAGCACATTCAATGTAATTAAAATCAGTGACCTATAAAATAAGCGTACCAATGAAATCCCAAACATCCTTGATGGCCACCCTACTCAGAAACTCTTACCACTCACAATGACCTGTGCAAATGAAAACTTTGCCTCAACAGCAGTACAACATGGTTACTGAAAGATCAAGGATAGAATGCAATGGAATAAAGCCGAGAAAAATAATAACATACGGTTTATATTATCTTTTAAATATTATTTAAAGCCGTGAAAAGAGCTCTGCTTAAAGACTGTTGACGTAGCGGTAACTCTTCTGGTGTTGTACATGACCATAGGCGATGATAGGATGATTGAAGGATATTAAAAAAAAACCCAGTATTTGAGAGAATACAGATATGTCATTCGAAAATATGAGTATGAATGGCAACCCTATTGTGATTGTGAGGGACCATTAGAGCAGGACGTCAACACTTGACTCTCGCAGCCGCGTGCAATGACTTCTATAGCCGAAGGTGTCTCTCTCCAAATTATGTACTTCCTATTTACGTCCTTTCGTAACCGCTGTTTAAAGGATTTCTACGTTCCCAAAACATATTTTTCATGAATTATCAGTTTCCTTTTAACTGTTCAATATTGATTTGTAATAAATATATTTAATATAAAAAGCATACACTTATAGGTACCCTTATTTGGATAACGGAGGCAATCCTTGTCAAGACGTATTTTCAACCTATAAGAGCGCATTAAAACACTTTCGTATGGACCCAACACGAATTAAGCTAGCCTGTCTCAACTCAAAATAGAGGGAAATTGAATGAAGACACTTTATTATTACACCTTTAGTGGTTATGAAATGAATTTACTTGTTACTTTTACAATCATAATATTAGTATAGTAGGTACTCCCTATTATTAGAGCCTTGGGCTTTGAAGTTATAATTGCTTTAATTAGATTCAACCTACAACAGGTACAGGTACAGATAGGTATAGATCAACGAAAAAAGAAATTAAAATCCAGTGACCTATAAGACAAGGATGTAATGTACCTTTATTTTATTCTCACCAAAGTCGTAATAAAAGCTTTTTAAGCCGATTAAGTCTTCGTGAAAATCGGAGTAACTTGCTTTATCTACCTTGAGTGATCTATAATCTAAAATACACCTGAAACAAATTGATAGGACTCAATATTAAAACCCAATTTAAAGATTCAACGAAGTAACGTCGTCTTGCAGTATAATTGAATTTTCCTTACCATACCTTCATTAACATTGTGTTAACTATTTTAATTAGCATATACATACATTTATATGTATATGACATGAAAACGAAATAATGTTTTTGTTACCTTTATATTATTTCGTAAGTTCTGCCTACATTATTTTGATATGTCCACTTCTCAAAACGTTACCTGAAAAAGATCGCTAGGAGCCGATAATACCGTCTTTTATTCTCTCTCGTTGTGTTGTATTTTGATGTGGTGTATTATTTCCCTTATGTTCCAAATAAACAGTAATCTTATCGTATGCTGTTCATCGTATCGTTTGCCTATTATATTATAAAAAATACAGTCATTGTATAGTAACCGTATAGTACCTATTCTTTTCATTGTTATAACCTACATTTTTGAGTGTATCTAGTAGAGAAATGTTATTCTTAAAGATATATTAAGAACACTATGAGATCTTAAATCGTTATGCCCGAATGAATTGATGCAATTGTTTTTAATTAAACAATCTTAAGCCACGCACGCTTCTGTTCTATCTAAATAGCAGCCATCTATATAGTTTATCGCACAGGACAGCCAATTAAGGCCTCTCTCACAGCAGTCCCGAATCTTATATTGTATTATACAAAGCAGTACAAAAATTAGCTACATTTATCATTTTTTATTATAAATACTCTTTAAATTTGTGTAAAATGTTCAGGGTATTCATGAAAATTTTGCAACTACAGTTTTCGCCGCTGCATGACTTACAATCGCGTTATTCATCATTCTCTCTTTGACTGTCAGCTATTAACCCAAATATCAGTTCAGACATTCGTTGTCAGTTCCAGTTCAAATGTTGGTTTGGTCAGGTTTTGGGGCTGCGGAGCTTGCAATTATTCGCTATGACCAGTGCTAATGAAGCTCACTCGTGTGGTACGTAATTAGCTTTGCCGTGACGTTACCTTGGCTGCATATTCTGCTGCAGGAGAATTGGATAACCAACCGTTACATTAGCCACCGTTTAGCAGGTTTTAACTATTTTGAATATTAAACATTTATCAACACTTTGTTAACAATTGAATTACCTATTTATGGACGCCAATATATCTATCAATATTGTAATTTATCAAAGAAGAATACTTAATTATTAAGATATAATTTATTTGCCTATTCGTTTATCTTAATTTAAAATGTTCTAATAAAATATATGTTTAAGAATGTCACGGTATTTGTACATTGCTGTATTAATTTACTTAGTACATCAATAAAAATGGATAAATAGAATTTAAAATCGAATTATTTAATGGTTTATTCATTAAACGCGATGGTTCAACAAACTATGACAGATTTTGATGGAATTTATATTATCAATTTCGATTACAATCATTTTTCACTTCTTCGGTAAAAATTGAGGACGTTACGGTCAAGTCCCCTGCCCGCAAGGTCCTCAATTACTCACTATGACAGCACCAATAGAGGCAATTTCGACTGACGAGTAATTGGTTATTCATCGAAATTGAAAATGACATTCTTCTTTACAAGTGTGTTATTTATAAGGTAAAGTTTTACTTAAATAAATTCATAATGTGGGATATTCTGCAAAATCTGGTTACAATCAAATAATTTACGGAATGAGGTATATATATATAATGTAAATTTATAAATAAAGTATAGAAACCGAGATGTTAGGTCTAATAATAGGCCAGTAGATAATATTATATCACATTAATTTTTTAACAACAAATTAATTAATTATGTCAGATTCAAAATTATTCGTTATTCGTATTGTGTTTTCCAATTGCTTTTACATTAGTTATTGTAATCGGCTGTAACACCGCAAGTAAATTCTGTGGAAAATAGCATGTGGTAATCATATTACATAGTACTGATAGTTATCTACTATATCACATTATTCTCAATAGAAAAGTTCCGTTGTGTCAATACAAGCAAAAGCAAAATGATCTACCAGATGTTATCACTACAGGGATCGATATATTTTCGACATTTAAACCATTTAAAGTCTTAGTAAACAATGGCAAAGATTTGTTGGAAATTAGAAACATCACCTGCTTTTGTTTTAAAGCGTTTCATTGTTAGCATCATTCCTTCTTTCCAAAATTGCGTCAAGTCAGATTATAATATGTACTACGAAATTCGGAAGTCGTAAATCAATTTTCTGTATATTCTCCCAACACAAAATTATCAAAAAGCTTTCTCTTACCTAATTGCCTAAGCCTTACGAGACTACATTTACAGAAGAATAGCATTGTTTTGTTAAATAACTTTGAGCCGAAATATCAAAGAAAGATTTTACGTTCAAGAAAAACATGGTGCGCAGGGCTGTCAGTTTTATTGTAAATGATGCGCATTACGTTGCAAGATGTCGTCAGTGTTAAATTCATTTTATTATTTGTCTTAAATTTGTGACATATTTTATTTTCAACCACTAAAATAGGTATCCATTTATTTGACCCGAATACATTATAGCTATAAATAAACTTATGTTGTCTATCAATCAATGTTTCATGTAGCTATTCATTACAGACACAAACAATGGTTAGGTGATTAACAGAAATTTCCTATAATTGTATACAATTTGTCACCAATCATTTATGTCTTTACGTATTGTTGTCGTGTAATACTATAATTTATAAGTTTATAAGTAATTCGAACTATTGTGTTATAATGATGATTACCAAAACTTGTTACCATGAATACACAGTAAAATTTATAAATTATCGCTCTGAATTGAAAAACAAAAGTTAATTTAGATCTTAAATTGATTTCTTTTAATTTCTATGATTTCAGCTAAAACTCGGTTACGTGAATAAAATACCGATAACAATTAATACGTACTTTCTATCGTTTCCGCATTACTAAATGCAACTTTGGAGCGCTATTGTATAAAGATGCGGGTTATCACATACAATTGCGAACAATACGTGATCCAATTGAGGTGAAGTGCTTAGTTCCGCATATAAATGTACCAATTACCTACAGCTTCTGTCCGCGGAAGACGGGCGATAACTCTGACACTCAGTATGTGCATATATTTACATTTAGACACATGAAAACACTTTGAGTTCTTTATTTAGATATCAAAGTGAGTACAACATTAAAATGAAACTCGTTTGGAATTTATATGAAACCAGATTAGAGTAGCGCTAGTTATTTAGGCGTGAAGTACTTTGAAATAAGTGATTTCTTATATTTAAAACAATTTTCTGAGCATGCGATTATAATATAATTTAAAGATCAATTTACAAGCGATTTGCTAAATTAATTCAGTGTTGAAAAATTTGAATAAGAACAGTTGGCAAGCAGCGACGGCCTCGTGGTCTCGATTTGTTTAGAAGGAATTATATTCGATTATTATAGAATTTAGAATTAAATACCATTCTCAATAAAAATAAAGTAAAATCCCAGAAAAAACCTAAGGAAAACTGCATATCTCAGATAAGTCCATAATGTAAGCAGGTTGTGTGAAATCTGCTATACAGCGCTTTTCCAGTGTGGTAGCTTAAAGCTCAAAATTTTAAGAAGAGACCCTTATCCAACAGTGGAACAAAAAGTGTTAAAAAATCTTAACTGCAGTAAACTTCAAACACTCATTAATACTTTATGCAAAGTTTGTAAGATCTTATTTATACTCATCCAGCTGTTCCAAATATAATATGATTTTTCAATCATCAATAACAATGATTCATAGATAATATTAAGTTTAAAATATTTCAATTATTTCAATACTTGAAATATTCTGAGGATTAGATGAATTCAACGACATTCCACAAATCACTGGAATCTTGAATGTTATTAATGTCGAGAATCAAATGATAATCCCTCGAAAATTATTCCGAGGCAACAAGGATAAATAACTGATGAAATTCCTTGTTGTTGAGCGTTTGTAAATAACTCCTCTAATCAAGCGGGATATTGTTCCCAATAGCCGTGTTTGGCAAATTTACAAAGCGATTCCTCTAATTATCAGCGCAAATTATCCGACCCGATTTTGGAGCATCTGAATATCTAAATTAGGCGCTCATCGATAGGCCCTCAGTATAATAAGGGGAAAACGGAATTGGGGTACACAGATACATATGTATTATGTACCTACATACTTCGTATAATTAATACGTATCAGAAATATCTTTTGATTTGTCTGTCATACTATTTCAGTTTAATTATAAAAATATCTGGTGAAAACACAAAGAATAACAAATATATATTAATAAATATTGTAGAATTGTTGGGGATATAAAATGGACTTACTTATTGAATTACAGTTATATGTAGTATGACCATGATAGCGAAACTGAACGGAACCAAACCATTAACCAAAACCCAATTACGGTGCGTGTTGCTTATTTATACGGATTGTTAGCAACCTGCGACCGTGTCAAGACTAAGAGTAGGTACCTCATTTGATCATTAGCTATTCGAAAAACTCACCAAACAATTAAACGTGAAGGAAAACTTTGTCCTTTGAGACAGAGGTTCCAGTCACTTGTTGGGCAAAACTTCGACTATTGGAGGTTACTTCGAAAAGCATAATTGAATAAAACTTGTACTCAAAGTATAAGTTCCTTCAATTAAAAATTTTTTTTTATGAGAATATGACTGCAGACCTTCGTTTGAGGTAAAATGAGTTTAAAGAATGTACATTTTCTCCAAATAATATAACCATTCTCTAACCTACTCGTACATGAGAAAGAAAGGAATAAATAGATATTGATTTCAAAACATTATTAATTTGTATTTCAGAGTTTAAGCCCAAGTAAAGGCATAGAGAATCCGTCCGTAACGATATCCGTCAATTTGAAGCTGATCTCACTGCTATGCGAAATTACGAAAATGAATATCATACAAATTGTACAAACTAGACACCATGCTTCTTTACAAGGCTTACAATGCTAATAGCTTAATATTTTTTATGCGGAGCGCCTAATGCTGAGGACCAGCTTAGGGCTTTTTTCATGACTGCCATATTTGCACTGTCTATTATTGACCTCAATAGATATTAGCCTCACGCATCTATCCAGATGGACAAACTCATAGTTACAGAGTATTATGTCATACTGTACACATATTAATATGAAAAGTGCAGTAATTGCAGGAACATTCATCGCTTTCTCACTTCGTCTAGAAACTCGTGTATAAAATTTATTCCACCGAAAAATTGTTTCCACAAAATTTAAACTTCTATTTTCTCCCCATGGCGCATCTGCGGGGCAAATAAAAAGTTCGTTTATTAGATACTTGTCTGCCCGTATGTACCCAGCTGGCATCGACAAAGGTAGCCAGACCGAGCCTCGTGTGAATATGACAGGTAAAATACATACTACATATATGGCGTAATAAGGAAGACGGATATTAATATGTATTAGATCCACAATACAAAGTTTAGGAACAACGTCGTCTATAAGATAATTGTACCTACTGCTAGCCGCAGTACAGGCATTAATCGTTTTCATCGTAGCAATAACATAAACGGCTCTCCACTTCTACCTGCTCTACAACATTAATTGCAATTCAACTTTTAATTTGAAAAATAAGTAC
Organism: Aspitha aspitha aspitha; assembly: GCA_018246895.1. NCBI lineage: Eukaryota > Metazoa > Arthropoda > Insecta > Lepidoptera > Hesperiidae > Aspitha > Aspitha aspitha. Next base: position 4,389 of record DWGJ01000638.1, on the reverse strand, counting down.
GCGCAACACGTACATTGAACAAAAGTTACGTTATGCACAAAACTATTACTAAGAAATCGTAAATACCAATTTAACCAATAAAGATGTATTTGATCATTCTTTGACATTTACTCGCTGTGTGTAAGTTACGTACCTTCAAAGAAAACAGCGCGAGCGGACCGCCGTGGAATGTATTATAGACCTTTTCCACGTCGATAAGTAAATGTTACCCTTGTCCCTACAAGTTATGAACCCTCCTCGCGTTGGTTGGTACATAAGCGTATTTTTCCATTGCCTCTTGAATCTTTGAACGGATTACAGCAACCAACGAATGAGAACCGACTCGGTTACATTAAGAGCTTAAAGGATAACGGTCCGATTCACGTTGCGATATTGCTGGTTTTATTACATTGTCTTATGATTTTCTATTGAAACATTTCTCAGCTTTTACAAAGAAAGGCTCCCTCTTCAAATGTTAAATAATTGTTATATAAAATGTATATCTAAGATATCTTATATAGAAATTGTTTTTTAAGTTATTCGTAATATTCCTCAAAGCTTCCGAAATTACATTTGTTTAAACAATGTGCCATATTGAGAATGAGAGGGCACGTAATTGGAAACTTTGAGTGTCGTTTCTAAACATTCCGGCGTCTATTTACCAAGCCTCCCTTAGGGGAATGTCCGAAATTATCGATTGTACCTGTTGTAGCTGTGACACTTCGAGTGCTTGGTGTATACAGAGAAGACGCAATATTATTTATCTGAACGTGCTATACAAAACCCACTGTACCAGGAATATATTTCAATTAGAAACGTACTTCAGTTTTATGAATAGAATACTTTACTTTAAATAATTAAAATATTTCTAATTATTACTCTTAAATCACAACTCATTACGATAGATATTAGTGATTTGTAATAAATTATATTAAAGAAGACTTTATACGTAAATGATGAAAAATCAAAATGTAAAGAATGGATTAAACAACTTAGAATTTTAAGCTAGAGAGTATCAAAATTACTGTCAAATAAATTGTTGACATGTGTAAATAAGAGGCTTGGCGATTGCGGGGCTTTACTTTACAAATGTAAAATATCCCTGTAACTGTTGTTACGTCTTCAGAGAAGGAAACTTTTTCAATTTTCATTCAAATACGGACTTGACGGCACTTAACATGAAAATATTATCAGAATTCTCGAAGAATATTGCCAAAGAAACCTTTTTAGTTTAAGCACTTTTAGAAACATTTTTAGAGGTCACGCAGAACACGACTTCGACCGAAACTTTGTGTATTATTTGTACATAATTATTTTTGAAGTAGTTAAACGCAATTTTCAAAAGTTCGAAAAGAAATTTTTGAAGCAACCCTCCCATATCCTAACTTTATATTTCGACGTTCCTGTTGTAATTCATAAACCCCCTCGCATAGGCACAACCTATAGATGCCCCGCGATTCTCTTACAGGTACTAGTAAATTCTATACTGTCAGTGATGTAAAGAGAGGTAGGTACACAAAATATGGTAATAATATTTCAAGCCAGATAAACTACAAGTAATTTTATAGAAAATTATTGTTGATAGGTCAAAAGTTCACGTCACGTCATTGCGGTCCGCGGCTTCCGAGATGTGACAGTCCCTTCGGTGTTGGTATTCGCCAGGGTGCGTGACGACCCGTTTGACGCACCCCAGCGCGAATGCAAAAGAAGATAAATTGAAATTGCTAAACCACTGCTGTTTTGACACGCGAGCTGTCTTAAACATAGCGTTTACTCGTATGTATGGACGCAATTTTTGTATGAAAGAAAATTGTAAACAGGTCACAACAGAAATCGTTTAGTGATAACAGTGTGTTAGATTTTATGTTTGATCAAGCCCGATTATAAACAAAGTTTTTTTATTAATAGATACTAACATTCAATAAAAATAGCAGCCATAAGAAAATATAATACTCTTTCATTTTATAATTTCAGTAGGTTTTATTCCATTATATTTCATCGAATAATGTTCAGTTTCACACAAAGAAATCATAAAAATAATGTTCAGCTTCACATAAAGAAATCATATCAAATTACTGTATGAAATGGTGGAGTTTTTAAGCCGCCATAATACTCCCTTTATTTATTTACCGTAGGCCACACGTAAAAGACAACTGTATTTAAAGCGATGCTTAAAAGGAAAATGATTCCTTTGATTTCAACCATATTCGATCCCACAATGCTTTGCAACTGGCTCGTATTATCGATGTACATTTATTTACTTTACAACCCCAATTTATTAAATAATACTTAATCTGTTTGGTTTACATTGTGTTTACGTAAACGATAAGTAAAAATAAGACAAACTTTTTCTTAAGATACGCAACATTTTGCAAGATCCTTCTAAGTTTTACTGGATTCTGCACTTCAAGGACAGACCTTGTCAATTACTGAAACATTTCTACAGTGAGTCTACAGTTGATGAAGCTATAGTTGGAGATGTCCGTGGATGGCAGAGGCTATATTTAACTGCTGTCTATTTGTTGGCTGCTCTATCTACATAAAAAAGGGTTCAGCTTCGCATTCCGGTTTATTGGACTTCAAAACTGGGATACATCCCCGACCTTACAATATACTCTTACATAATTGTCATAAGATCGTATAATAAAATTAACTACTATAATCATCATCTAGGAAGGTATAGGAAAACGTCCTTATGATTGCATAATAATCATCTCATCGTACTTGAGCAGCGTGGTACACTATGGCTTTATACTCCTCTGAACGAAGACTGATATCCAACGGTAGAACAATAAAATGGTTTATAATGATGGGCTTAATACTGGACTGGGTAGGAATTATGAAAAAAGAATGTTAGGGCTCGCCATTCTGGTTTAAACCGGCGTAATAAATAATAACACAAGTAATCCGCAGACTTGTTAATGTTTAATGTCAAAACGTCGGTTTTAAACGATTAGCTTAACGCATTCATATGTTTTTTTTCAACCCCTTTATTATTCCACTGCTGGGATACGGATCTCCTTTCACAGTGAGGTTTTAAGGCCACGCTGCTCAAATGCAAATTGGCAGACTCAAAAACATTATACAGCCCATGAACACCTGCAACAAATTTCCAACCGTTGTAGAAATGGGATTATTTCTGTTAGTTAGAAAAGTTACTATTACCTGTTAGTCTGAATATTGGTAAGCATAACTTTGTAGAAGAACTGTAGGAATAGAACTATTAGTATACAACAGTAAAGTTAGCATAAGTATGAGTGTAGTTAATAATCGTTAGTATTTAATCTATGTATTTAAAGGTCCAGATCCAGATACGATACGCCTACAGATAGAGATGTTCGCATCTAGTATAAATGTAAGTAAAATAAAATGTGACGTAAAAATGTATATCTCAAAAGAATAACAATATTTACTTACAGAGAAATAGTTATTTTGTCGCACGTCAATATAAATCAATACATATATGTACAATATAACATGGACCCACAATGTCTAAGAGCAAAACACAAATTGTTAATCTTAAGAGCAGAACACAAATTGTTTAAAATAACAATTTCTTCACTGTATAAATAGTCGAGGTACAGTCCCAGGCGTTCTGTTTGCATTTTCTACCCGCTACAAAACAAATAAATAAATATACATGTTTAAGCCGGCAAAAAACTTTAAACTAATCGCATTTTTAATTTATTCACTATAATAGCATACGTTATAATAAAGTTCGTTTCTTAATAATAGCCAATGGTTAATGTAATAATATTAATACGCTGTTGCACACCTTACTTTGTTTGCAAAAAATACCAACCTCAATTAGCGATTACTTATATCACCAACAAATCCGATTAGAATAGTTTAAGTTATTAGAATATCACGAGCAATAACCACGCTATACAAATTATCCGCGGAATGGAAAATTAACAATCAGAGAAGGATGCATGCAAGTATTCCTTTTAAGTTGAGGTATTGGTTTATTGGAAATAACTCACGAACAGATCCAAAGTACACGATTTTAAACCATAAATTATCTGAAAGAGGATAGCTACTTAAAACCAGATGTAGCGTGCAGTAGATAATTGAAGTCAAATTCAAATATTATATCCATTATAAGGTATATACATACACTCAATGAAGGTCATGTTTCAGCCATCGTACTTCGGCTTTGTGCGCCCCACAGGCTCTAGTACCGGGAGAAAAAAGCCGGCGAAAAAAACTCGCAATTATTTTAATAAGAGATTCAAAAGAGTTAATGTAAAACCGTGATGAGTTGCCGCCTCTGAAGGCAAAGTTATAATAATAATAAATAAATATCTGGGGACAATTCCACACACCGCTCTCGGATCCCAAATTAGGCAATTTAATGCCTGTGTTATGGTGACCGGACAGCTGATAAACATACATATATACATACGATAT
>DWGJ01000637.1:0-27168 GCA_018246895.1 Aspitha aspitha aspitha | reverse complement strand
ATTATTCGCTTGAATTTTTTTCACAGTAACCAATTGCTTATACTATGATTTACAGGAATAAACCAAAGACAAGCCAATATAATACATTTTTTATTGTAAGAGAGATTGCACTATCAATAAGCCGAGTAGGTATTAACGAAAAACGTGAATAGATAATATCGGGATGGCCGCTGGATTCGGTTCGAAATACGGTAGTGGGTGCCTAGTTCCGCTTCGTAGCCGCAAACCAAAGATTACAATCACGGGCAACTGTAAATGTTAGAAAAGTTTTAAATGAAACGATGTATTGACAGTTTTTAGATAATTTTTTCAAGGGCCAAGCCATGATGACAATACTTCTGATTTACGAATAAAGAAACAGAATGAAGTACAGTTTAAGTATTCGCTTCACACGCATTCCATATTTAAATATGTATGTAATATCGAAGAGGTAACAGAACATTAAATATTTGTACTAAATTATATGTATCTCTAAGAATAGCCTTCATATTTTTATCGTATGAGAAATTTTATTTCTATCGTTGCCCATTATTTAACAAAGGTTTACGAAATGACATTAGTAACATTAGTAAGTAGATTTAAAGTTGGAATTTGCGATAAGGAATAAAAGGATTTCTTTTGAAATGTAGGAAAACAAAAGTTACAAAAAGGTATCTATCTACATCTAGCTATGTACTATTTAGATGCTACGTACACATATACTTTTCGCATTTGTGAGGCCAATATAAATTGAGAACAGTTTGGCTCAACGCAGTGCCTTTCGCGCCAAATGCTTCGATATCGCTTTCCATTCTTGAAGGAATTGCAAAAATTTATAAACTTAATTCCATTCTGAATTTCAATCCATCAATATTTCAACTTAAAATTCAAAATTCGAATATCACTATCAAAAAAGGCATGAAGGTCCTAACATACAATGTTAAAATCCCAGAAGTGTGTCTATCTATCATGTCACAGGTACAGTCGGGTAAAGACGTAAAGTATGAACGTAAGTAGCGAGGAATCACAACGGTCAGTGCCACAACAAGGCCCCTGCTTATGGTAACAATTGCGAATCGTTTTCCTTCTTCCTGTGCACACTGAGCGGAAAAGCCTTGGTCATCGTGAGAGGTCGCACTCCAAATACTTGACGCGAATAATTGTTAAATACGTAATTTTAATAACGTAGCTAGTAGCGCTGAATTATTAAATTTGAAACACCAATCGGATGAAGTATAAGTACCTATATACCTATGTGTAAATCAAATGGCAACAGCATAAATTGTTGAGATTTTGTAGAAAACCCAAATTCCATCTCGTGTCTTATTCATCGTTATCTATTGTTGTGTTACAACATTATAGCTTTTTAGTACACTTTTTAATGCAGTAATTATCTGTTGGCTATTTTAAAGTTATAATAACGTACCATGTTTCGATTACACGAGAGTTACGATCTAGCGTTGTTTGACAAAATTTTAACAGAATTGACATCTAATTGGTAAGTGATGGCGGACGACCTAAGTAAATAATATATTACGTAATTATAAAGTAACGAAAATAAATTATACTTGTAGTAAAAATAATTATTTTATGTACTTGTATAACGTCGTAAATGCATTCAGTTATAAAGCATCCTAAAAACAACCAATTCGTCGGTCAAATTGCGAGTTACATCATATGAAAGTGATAGGATTGATGTGTATTACATATCGCTATTAAAATAATTATTACAACCCCTTATCAACCGACACTCAACATTATGATATCAATCACATGCAGTTTCCTAGCCTCACTGTGGTCTAGTAATAGGCAATATAAGTGACTCTCTCTAAACGCACGGTGAAAGCGATTGCATAATCGCCCTGTATCTACCGCAAATCATAGAATTGACGGGCCCTGCCAGCCGTAGATTAGTGTACGTTTCCAATATGCCACGATATTTTATCTACAGAAACAACACAAAACTACTACTTTGCAGTCCGTGAAACAAAAAAAGGGTTGCAATGTCTCGTGTTTAGTCTTAGTTTTAGTAATTTCATTACTGTTTTCACTAGTGAATTATTGACGTGACCTAATGGAAATCAACTATCAAAGGATCAGCCGACACCAGCACGCAGTGTTCGTGTAAATAAAGTGAAGGTAATCGTCGCCAATTGAAGGAACTAAAAGTCAGGCGACAATCTGCCACTCAATGCCACTCATTACACTAACTCGAGATGCACTATATTTAGCTCCGTTAACATAGTACATTGCGAGTTGCGTCATTGTACATGTTGCAATCAAGATTCTTATTAAAAGTACTCAGATTAAGTAGAAAAGAGTTCGGTTAGCGATCAAACGAATAACATATTATGAGCGGTTCGAATCACGGTCTTGGTCAAAATATGTAGCTAACAAATCAAATATTTTAACTTAAAAAAAACTAAATGTATTAGACTGATATAAAATTCATTATTTTACTCAAACACATTGCGCTATGTTCCAAATGACTGTAAAAGGCAGACGGGTTATTATTAAACAACACGTAAGGAGTGACCGCGTGAGTCAATGGGACAAGCGGGCGCTTCTCGGAACCCTTTGTTGCTGCATATCATTCTCATTGCCCAGTGACAAATTTGGTATTTCACACTAGCGCGCTTACAAGCAGCGTGGCGACTTTCTTTAAATGATGGACAGACATGCCACATTACTGAATATTTTTATCCTATTAAGAATAGATCTATAGCGAAGGATAACATGAAACAACGAATATAAATTATAATCTGTCGAATAATTAATATTACAATCACTCGTAGGGAACCGTTGCTCGCCTTCTCCTCAGTAGGTACTAGGAGGTTTATTGCGAAGTTTCAAGAAATAGCCAAAAACATTTAAAACGCTAGAAAGTCGCAGTGAAAATTTTGCAATCAATTCAGTAGTATCTGGCTGAAGAGATGATAATTATAATTTCTAGACGTTTAAAATCGGCAGTACGAAGCAGGTACGCGTGTGCCCGCGTCGCGCAGGCGCGGGCGCAGGTAACACAATAAGATGCTCTTGTGAACATACTGGTTATGCGCCAGTTTTACGGCAAGCGGTAACGTAACGGACACGACATTTTGATTATTAAAATCGCTTTATAAATAGGCAAATAAAACATTTTAAACTAATTTTTATTCTTGTATTCGTCAAACGATGTTTGATGACTATTGACGAGCTGAAAGCTTATTAATAAATATGCCTTCCTCAAAATTGTTCAATATGATTATAATTGCAACAGGACCATCAAATTTAAAATAAATAAAGAACTTGTATCATTTCGATGATTAAAAGTAGGTTAATCATTAGCAACGCTGGTAGTTTTAATTTCACTTTTATAGGCTGTTAAATAAATGCTTAGTACAAATTAAACTTTTAAATCTACAATCAAACTGACACTGATAAACGCAACAACTTTAAAAGGTGTTTTATGGACCGTCTAGCATTTTGAAGAACATAAAATTTTAATTAACGTCATTCTGTCACTTTAGATACTCAATCGAAGCACTTAATGATCGGTGATAAACTAGTGGATTTACATTGATTTCATATTTGTATTACAGAGCGACTTTTAGTAAATAGTCTATTAAAAATCAACATATATCGTCCACTTTAAAATATTATGGCGATAACATGAATAAAGAATTTTTTAGAGGATCATTATTATAATTCAAAATGCCCGACCACGTGATTGAGATGGGATTTCAAAAAATACTGACGCCGCACCGGTCTCTACAACTGTAAGCAAAGTTTTGTAAAGTAACTTTGGATAACAAAGCCGTCGCGATACATACGGATGCGTCGAAAGATTATATAAACAGTAAGTGCATGATGACCAATTGGACAATGTTTAGTCTCATGTTTGATTTATTTACATAGAGGCTGTCGTAAAACATTTTTATATAGTAATCACATAATGAGCAAACATAAATTCGTTAGGAAAAAGTTTATTCACAACTAATTTATTTCCCCAATTTTTTTATTCAAATTATGTCAAAAGTCTACAGGTCAAGGACATTCCGCTCTCCTTTGTCAGTACTGATGTTGTTATTTTGTCAAGCATTCGAGAACATACAGTGGGTACAATTAAAACAAAACTCGTTTTGTAAAAGTAAAATAAAAAATTAAGACTAAAGGACATGAACTCTAAGTTTTTCGCTAGGTCTTCTCAGATGCAATTGGCACGCTAAATAGGTAAATTGGGCTATACAAAAAAATTTTTATGTTTATTATTATATTTTTATAGTCATACAGATATAGAACAATAATATGAATTGACATTGATTTGAATTATTTTAGATATCGAAACTACAAACAATCGATGTACAGAAGTCGCTTTAACGTAGAGTCAAGATTAGCGTATTATTCTCGCTTGACTGATTGATATGATGTGGCAGGTGACCTTAAACGGCGCGACAGGATCAACACAATAATTATGACATCATAGATCGATAACCAGTATAAGAAATTATTTGCAAACCTAACTCACTAGTTTTGCTCAGTTTACGCTAGATGCGGCCTTCGCCCGACTACCGAGCCCGTTCCTTTTAACACGCTTTGAATATTTTTCTAAATGTGTAGATTGGCAAGAAATATTTTACGGCTTGTTAAACTTGCTACTTTTAAATAAGTTGGCAAAGGAAAACGTTCTGGACTTTTCTTTTCATAAATTCACATTTCATCGGTCGACTGAGGGAAGCCTCGACTATTTTGAATTTTATTAATAAAGAGGACATAACTAATACTAAAATGTTGGATACCGGATATAATAGATATAATGGAAAATACCGAGAATTGTCAAATGTGTCTAATACAAATATGATCATTGCACAAAAACTAAGCCACAATTAGGCGTTGGACTATTAAACCGCGTGGGCGGGGAAGCGGCCGGTCACAATTCTCAATAAGATCGCAATTACCCATATTAAAACTACCAATACAGTCGCCGAGTGGGTTTCAAGGTCCTTGCCCTTGTTTGGCGAAATTGTGTCTCGCTCGCCACACATTAATACCTCTTTGTTATACTCAAAGAACAAATCGTTGGAATGGTCAAACAATGTAAACCTATAGAGCAATGTAAAACTATAGCCATAGGTTGTCCATTTATCATGTGTTTTATATAATACAGAAGTAGGAGTTTGTTATACAGACTATCTGCTGATAAGGGCTATCAGCTAAATTATTAAAAACTTAACACAATGATTCTGTCGTTGTATTTACAGGAGATCGCTTGTTTTAAAAATTAATACTGTATCTAATATCAAATAGAATCGGCATCTTACCAAACTTCAATAATCATGCTTATTCAAAACGCCTTGCCATCTTCTGTCCAACCAAAGTCACTCCAAGTAGTTTTTGTTTTAGCAATTAGAACAGGCTTTAACAAAAACGATTGGTTAATACATTTATTATCAGTAATATAATATTTTTTTACACAAGCAGGTTTTGAATATTGAATAATGAATATCATTTTACTTTAAATTATGTATTTTAAATAAGCATTACAATTAAATTCAATTAATCTTTAAATATTTGACGAACTTCCTTAGTAAGATAAATATTTAAAAACTACATGAGATCCGGTATTTCTAACTTCGTGCAATTGATTGGAGGGCTAATCGTAACGGTTTTATTCCGATTCAGGTCAGAATGAATCTGGGGAAATTAACTTTGAACGCCGACAACATAATACAATTTACAAGGACCCAAGCCATGTTAGGTCCCCCAGTCATGACATAGGACTATGAAAACAATGTAACAAATGCACAGTGATTGCTTTTTAATGACATCATAATATTGCGAACTGTATCTTATATTTGTCTATCCATTAATATTCCATATAGTTTACACCTTCCACATTTTTTGTACCACGTTACAATCTCTATCTAAATACGAAAATTATATACCTATCTCTGTTTGACGTGCGTCAAACATTTAATTTTCTTGCATAATAAGTTAAAAGTTATTACACCTGTAATTATAATACGTCTCTGGAGCGATACGATAAGATCAACACGCGTCATGACAAGACGTGTGTCTGACGAGTGACAGATACTCAGTTTAAATAGTGCTCAAATGACTAATGCAGATGTCACTTCGCCTCGCCTCAGTGTTGTTAGCGTATCACAAAGTTATAACTACGTTATTTGATTAATATACTAAATTTTAGTTTATCATTAGTTTATCATATAGCTAAATTTTAGAACATAAACTCTCTACGGTTTCCCAACAAATGTTTGTCCGAAATCAATATAATATCCTCACTGATAAACATAATATTAATACGTTTTATAAATCGAAATTAAACAGTGGCTGTCTGTTCTATTGACCGACTAAAAACATTTTCATACAAAGAAACTTATCTTTCTCTCAACATATTTTTCATACTTTTAAAACATTGAACAACTTTTTTAAGTCATCGCGTGTGTAAACGTCAAGTCCCCCATGTAAAGCGTAAATAATTCAAGAAAATTATTTCAAGCCACGTTATTTATCTACCTAGCACATGACGAGTGCGTGTGCAGAAGTGACACGTAGCTCCAGGCTAAATAAAAGCGGCTAACACGTACAAAATAGCGGAAACCATCCGCCCACTGCGCTATTTGCATGTGTCCGACGTACAGACTTGGAAAAAACCTGCGTCGCCATTTAAAGTAATAAGACAATGTAGTTCATTAAGTTTAGTTACCCTCTCCCACGCTCATATCACCTTCGTATCAAGTTTTTTAAAATTTTATTTTAAGCGATCTAAAGCTTCACATCTTAATTTTCAAAGCTCCTGAAGGTCAAGCGGCATTTGACGTCCGTCGTTCGAGAAATACATATATGGATCATAAAAATAAAGTATTGGTTCACTGTGATATATAAATCAGACAGCTTTCAAAACAAATTATTAGTCGTCTCAACAATCTATATAATAATTAAAATATGAATATTATCTTTTTAATTGGCAAACACGATAAACGTTATAACACCAGTGTATATTTGTTGTACTAGAATCGTTACATAATATTCTTAAAGCAGTGATGACTATATAAAATGGTTATAATTAGACTTAAATACCTCTGCCGTAACGATACGTGCAGTACATATTGTTATCCTTCTCGTCATAATATTAATAAGCGTTACAATTTTTCTCAAGCTCGAGTTCAACACACTCGTATATTCATTTTCTATTAACGAGTGTATCGCCGTTAGTCATCCGTTCGTGGATGCTGGCCGGCCAAAGAAACGGCTTCGAATAAATATTTTACCTACAATTAACATCGAACACGAAATTAAAGACACTGAATGTGATATTCCATACTTTTACATCAAAACTTATATGTCTAATTGTAGCTAATACATTGGTTATAAGATAACTTAAATTTAAGTTTATACGAAAGTTCAGGCATTTTGATTTCGTTCATTTATCTTTAGGTTCACGGAATCAGTAATTCACGGAATCAGTAATACTGACTTAAAGTACATAGTATGACTATAGTATAGGGTCTGTCTGAGATAGGAAAACCGTGTGTGTGTGTGTGTGTGTCTCAGATATTATTGTTATTTTCCTATATATTATAATAATGTAATATTTCAGTGCTTAATATAAAAATTCCATTACAGCAAACTGTAAATAACTTTTAATTCAAGCTTCTAGAATTACACCCGAATGGATGTTTTCTTTAAACTTTAAAATATACGAATACGTTTATAAATAGTAGTTATCGCATGGTTAAGTTGTTCCTTATGTTGTGATGCGTTCAAGAACGCGTTATCTGAGGTTATTTCCTTATATGTACAGCATAAGTCTTAAAGTCATCCAGCGAAGACGAAAATATACATCCGTGTACGAAACAAGTGGAACTTTCGCGATGCATTGCTCACTATAACAATAAAATGAAAGAACTTGTGAAAGTGAAAAATTTTAATTGGCTATTTTAATTTACATTTACTGTTCTTTAGGCACATTACTAAAATAATCTTACGGTAAGAACAAAAGCCGAACTAATAAACAGACTGCCTGAATTATACAGTTGGATTGCTTAAAATATGTTATCTAATAATTGTTTAAATCATTACGTAATTACATATAATATGTATACCATTTCTATGGTAAATTTTTTACTATTAAGAAATTATCTCAAATATTGGAATAGAACTACTAACATAATTGTATATTATCTTTAAATGGAAATGAAAAATTTACATTTTAATTAAAACTTACCTTTTAATATAAATGAAAATTCTAAAGTAACCTTATCTCCAAATATATCTGCAATTAAATTAATAAACACATTGACATACAAGAGGCATGAGTACAATTTTATTTTCCTTACTAAACTATCTGCGTGGGAGCCCTCATTTATAAGCTTTTTATAGCCCTCGTTGTACTTAAATACTTGATTTTTATGTACTCTTGATACTTTATTCCAATTTTTGTATTTAAATTAAGGAAGACTCACTACTTATAGTCAACTTTCTCTAGAACAAAGGTTACCACCTGTTGTTGTTGGGATGATCGGTACATAAATCAGATACATCTATTAACATACTATGTACGTTATTTTATTTAAATGAACATGAAATGTTATATAGAGCACTTACATTTCTATATTTCTAAACATTTAAATGATATCAATCGTATATTTAAGACGTAATACAAATAGTTGTCTCCATATTATTAAATGGTGCAACTTCCCTCGATTAACTGCGTAGGTTTTCTTCGTCAGTTGTGATAGACCATTTGCATAATTAAACCAGATGCACAACAATATGTGTACGCCTTGAACATTCGTATATACGGATACTATAAAAGGTTAACGTTAAGAATCGAATTCAATTTATTCTAAAACAATTGACGTAAGTTATTACTCCTCGACGTTACTGTTATAAAAATAATAGAGCAGTGACAATGAACTCAACAATATTAGAAGTTGTTCAAAACAACTTAAAATGTCTACCAAAAGTTCAAGGTTCAACACTAGTATAGTAGGTGAGGTGACTACTATACTAGATAGTAGGTGATCAAAACAAATGGTTTTTCAACAACCAATTTATAATAAGATCAATCCGAAATTTATAAATTTTGCGAGCGCTGATTTATATTCTGTACTGTTTTGATACGTAATAAATATGGCGAAATGTTTTTATTAAAGAACTATGGACATTATTGTAATTAATTGTCCCGTGAATATGATAGTGTAAATAGCAATGAATTCGTTAATAAAGGTAGACGGTTTTGAATTTAACATTAGCGATACGCGAAAATAATAAAATACTGGCCGCGCCATTCAGTGAAATATGAGCTCGCGGATTGAATTGAATTAAACGGAAATATGAACAAGGATGTTGTGTCGACGTTCGGTTTTATTTTTGCTTAAGGCTAAACAAATCATCGTTAATAACCCTAGTGAGTCTCCAGAGGACTCGCATTGACGTGAAATTGGATAACACTTTTTAAATAAACACGTTGCGCTTGCCACTGCTGTTCGAGACATTTTAAATTATTTTTTGTGGAATAATATTATGAACGCTTATTGCCCAATTATTGTTACTTGACATAGAAAGCACCTAAGCAAATCAAACTTTTTATTCCTTTCAAAAGTTTCGTTAAGCCAGGGTGTTTGAAACAACGATATTAATCTTCCATATAAAATGTGCAAAAATTCGAACGTACAGATATCTCTTATGAAGATAAGTATATTGAATTATCTGTTATAATGATTAATTAGTCTAATTTGGTCACGCAATAACTATTTCCTTTTGTATCAAAAAAACTACTACTTATTTATATTGAAATATTTAAGTAGCTACTCATGTACGATTTTTTGTGAACGTATCCTGTGATTTGGTTACACCCATATTACAATTATTCAATGCAACTCAGATGTCTTCAGTAATATCTACAAGGACATTGTAAGCATTAAGATTTACAGAATATATTTTGATTACCTATATCCAATAGAACATTTGACGATCACTGATGCACATTTGGCAAGTTATATTAACGAAATGTTCAACACTTGTAGGACCGTCGCGTCGAAGCAATTGACCAAGAGAGTAAGTCACAAAATGTCAGTCGTCTAATGCAATAGGCTGTGGTGACTCGCCTAAATGCCATTAGATTTACCTACAATAATAGCAGTGTATTGTGTGCTGACGTGAATTGATGATTGACCGACTTGCATAACAACAAAGGTGTACCTACGTTGGACAAGTGGATTTACCGGTCTGAATTTTTTCATCCATACGATCAGTAGAAAGTTTGATGTCGATACTATGACGGTAAATAGGATATTCAATATATAAGGCGTTTACGAAATGGGAGCACATTTGAATTTCTTATTGTTCTAAGATAATTGCTTATGCATATGTCAGTGGTGTAAATTAATCGGTTACATTGTATATTTGTTTATTTAATTACATTAACAACATTTGTGCAAATATAACAGATTTTAAATTTAAGGCATTTATAAAGGTTGTTCGTAATTTCTGGCTGTTCTACCAATAAAGTAGGTGTAATTTATCAACACATATTTTTATGTATATCATTATGATCGTAATTCAACGTATCTAATTTCATACGTTAATAATATACAATACTAATATTGTATGTCTGTGTATAGTTCGCTATTCTTTCGTCACCGTTTCGGACCAATCCATTGAGACTGCTCAAAATGCCGGCTTAAAATATGCTTCCTTATATGTATTAGAATTAAATTTATTGTACATTTTGATTCAACGCTCTACAGGTTATTTACATATGTGCATTTACAACATACCTATAGTTTGTACCTATTACATAATATTTTTTTTATAATATAGTCAATATTTTTGTAAAACATAACTATTAGATGGATTTAGAATTTGGGTAGCCAGTATGAAGAAAGGCAGTATAAGAAAGGTTTATTACAAATATAAAGGCAGCCGAATAACGTAACTACAGCTGAAAATCGACTAAGTGCTAGACGTTCTTGTCCACGGGTTCCGTACCGCCAAGAATTAATTAACATTACATATTTTTAAGATAGTTTATTAATATAATTTCAATTGTCTACATATTACGGCTTATAAAATAAACTTTTCATTTACATCTTTTTATTTTTAGAATCTGTTATCTTAGCAACTAGATGCATTTTGAAAAAATTCAGTATCTATCTATATCCCACATTATTTATATTTGGTTTTTCCTTTTTTCAGTTCGTATTCATCATTCAAGAGATAGCTAGCTCCCTTTGACAGACGAACAGACGTAGTAAAAGGCCCAGCTTTTACCCTTGTTGCAAGGAACCCTGAAAAGAAACAAATTATTTGTATGGCATGACTTGTATGATATCTGTTATTATAGTATTATAGAACCATTAAGTAAGCTATTTAAAAGCTGACAGCTTAAACACATTGCTGCGTTACTCGCAAATAACATGCAAAGAATAATGAACTTCGCTATAAGGAATTTCGAATGATGAGTTGATGAGCACGATTATTTGTGATAGTGATATAGTATGAACTATAAAATCGATTCAAATGATTCTTGTAGGAAGGAAGGAAGGAGATTAAAGTCCGTTTGGTTCCGGAATTTTCATTGTCGTCAATACTATTACTCTAACTACTGACTTGTTCGATCTTGAGTATATTAAAAAATATTCAATTGTTAAAATCTATTTGGACAAAAGCACGAGATAGGTAGGTGTGTACATGTGCAACATGGATAATAAACATATGTAACAAAATGACAGAAAATTAGACGGTTTCAATCAATGAATTATGGGAGCAGTAGCAGTTTGGTCATCTCTAGTAGCAAGACTGAAATGGAAGTTTTTATAGTCAATAGCTAAATACGTAATGAGCTGAGAACGTGGCTGTGATCGAAGCGGCCATTGTCCGTGCTCCAGGCGCCTTCCGCTTAAACCGCCACTCAACTGAGGCCCCCAACCTCATATTCCTGCTTCGCACGTTTCGAGCAAACACGTGGATTCAACAGCATTAAGTAGGGGCTAGCAAAACTGGTTATGAATTAGTATAGGAAAGTATCGAAAGGCGGAACGTAGCGATTGAAAAATAGAAAACGCGCGGCCACAACATCGTTCTGCATACGTGTATGTAGATGTTGGCTGTCACTTCGCTTGCAGGAAGCTTGTTGTTATCGATCTTCATAATCATATACCTACTGTAACATGTAACACAGATGCAGTAAACAAGATAGTTCGATTAGAGGTAGTTACATTTATTCGCTTGAAGTGTTCCCGTTACGGAGTTTTGCTCAACGATGGGGTGCCGCGTAGCGACTCTGATGCGCTTAGTACCTTAATCATTCCACATGCAAAAATAACCGGTTGAATCTATTTTTTACACAAATATCTATTTGATTAGTTTAGTGACCATATACCATAACACACACATTTAATATTTCATAATTAGGAATGAAATGGTCGTGTGTGATATATGTATGTACCTGAATTGTATTATTATATTTAACGTAAACAGTTGTACTATTTTCTAAAATTCCGTAAACATTGTTTAAATGTGTTAACAAACTGTTCGGTACAATGCACTTAATTAGAAATTGATCTGAGCACTAATAGCGTGATAGTATGAGGAGACATCGCATGTCATGCACCATGCAGCCGGCGCATGCGCAGACGATAGCGTAACCTAATGCAGTCCAGCGACGTCACTTATACTACGGACTTGAGCACTAATTGCTTACAGAATTAACATTAACTATTTCATCTGTGAATATTTTATCTACACACTATTAAGCTACGCTGTTATTGATTGATTACTTTACAGTAATCCCAATAAGCTTTAGTTGTGTCAGTAGATACATTCGCTTCTACTAAAGTAATGTACCATTCACAGTGTAATTTACTAACAGAATTGAAAAATGCTGTGAACTAGTATAAAAACATTTTTAAAACATTGTCTCGAAGAAGTAAATGTTACGAGTGTATAGCCGACACATGGTCATTGACCAATGAACCATTTAATCTAATGACATCACGTACAGTGTTAGATTATACTCAACATTAAGTACCTAGTCTTAGTTATATAATTTCGCTTGTTACGTGCCGTTATATAATCATACAAAAGCACACTTTTTCAACTCTAAACGAAATCATCAATAATGAAGCTGATTAAATTGTGCCTAACTAACGGCATCGGAATAAATTTCTATATATTTCCGAGAATACATATTATGCAGCGTAGAAAAAAATCAACAACATGCAGAGTACAAGTATGTCTAGTGTTTGAACTACTTTCAATTGCAAAAAATAAAATAATGAACCCATTTTTTTATGAATGTTTAGCGTTGACTGGTGCGATCGGAGGCATCAATTATATCATTGGACGTTGCTAATTAGCTCTGCGTTTGTCCGATGGCAGGTGAGAGCGGCCGCAAGTGTCGAGTGGAATTGCTACGAGACCTAGTCTATAAAATTACCTATCGCGTACAATTGTTACACTTTTGATTAGAGCCTGTAATTGTTATCTGTTTTGTAGACTGTGCCCGCAACCAGTTGGAGTTTCCAGTTGGAGAGGACACCTATGTCTGAGGTTTGGTTGATAAAAGCGTCGACCCTGACAATTATCCTGTAGCTGTGTGCCATTTACTTTCAATACAATGTTACTATCTCATAGTAACATTAATAGTGTGGTGGTAGAGGCTCCAGTGTAAGCCTTGGAAGTCGAAGTCTCCAGCTCACTCCAGTAAGCTAATACAGATAAATAATATTGTTCAATAAAAATGTGCACGTGATTCCCAAAATTCTTAAACCATATAGGGGTGAAGAAAACAAACGCCTCTCAGTCGCGAAGTCCAAGTGATAAAAGTCATATATTTTTTTTCGCGCACTACTTTGGTACAAATAAAAGTACAATGGCATAGCCATAAATAGGAAATCGCCGCTCCAGTGGCTCGAATAATTCACTAAGAACCCCAGTTTCACATGAAAATCGTAATTCCGTATGCAAATTGGATCTGCAGCAGTAACATAACAAAATTATTTTTTCATTTACACTTGAGCGCAGAGCGTCCGCCGTATTCCGCTCTGATATGCGAAACTTAAAATGGCCGTTTGGTTTATACAGTGTGGATGTCTGACCTATTTCTTTTAATCTTTGTCACTTGCAGCGAATTGTGATATGAGCATAGCGAGAACTGAAAAAAATACTTAATTATATGCTTACGAGAATTTTCCTCGCGTTCTGCAATTAATTTAACGAAGGTGCAGCAGTTTCATGATATTTAATTAAGGTTAAGACAGGCACTATTTATTTTATTTACATTAAGTAAATTTCAGATTATAGTTTGAAAATGCATTTGCACTAATTTAAAAAAAAACCATAAATACGAGTGGGTACCTACCTACATTTCACTTATGAGATAATATTGATAAATAGTTAAGGATCATAGATTTTGTTATCGAAATTAAAAATCGTTGCTCTCAGGGATTCTGCTCTGATAAACTTTTCTAAACGTCTTAATTTTATTGATGTACCTAGCCATAATTATCATTCAAAGAACAGCTAACCGTAGACCTGCCTAGAAATATTCTTTACAGCTGTCTCCTTATAAAAAGAGTACAGATCTTGTGGTATTCTTTTGAAGAAATTAATGCTATTCGTCTAATAAAAACGCGCGGCTTTTAAATATTCGTTTTCTGAACAATATGAAAGCGAGACGGCCTCAGTAATCAAAATATGTAATCATATTAAAACAAAAATCTTTTATTTTAATTTCATAATATTACCAAAATTTATTAGTAGCATTAAAGTTTCATTACAATATGTATGTTCAGTTTTATATAAGCATATCATAATATAATTTTCATGGAATAGGAAGACGGGGTAACTACCGCTATATGTCCCATAACAGACTATTTGAAATTTGAAATTCAACATTTTGAAGGTAAGCTTTTTGAACGTTGAAGGGTAGTCGCGTGAATCTGACATAAACGCACGTGATTTTATGCAATTTAAATCAGTTGTGACTAAAAGTAAAAAATTACATTTTTAAAGTGAATATGTAGACTGGAAGCCAACAAACAGTACCTACTCAAACAGAGGCAATTCCAATGAACCTCTTTTAAGAAACGCAAAAAGCTTAATTAACGTAAGCAGTTTCAATCTTATGTTTTCATCAATTATGTAACTGCGCAATTTGTGTACAGATTTACATAAATATAAACATGAAAGTACTCGTAATTTGAATACCCGTAAACTACATTCAGGGAGCTTCAACAAACAACTGACGACTTAGAATTAACACAAAGACATAAATATTTAACACGTGATATATCTAAGAATTGATTGTATCCTATCTTTGTTCAACAATCACAAGATTAGCAACTAATCTTGATCTTTGATCAAGACTACTCAATAAATATTTTTATACATACATATGTAGCATCACGCTCTTGGCAATGGACAGATTAAACGAATACCTAAGTAATGATTATATAATAGTCTTCCATCTTAATATGGAATAGGTACTCTTTATATACCTGCAAGTTTTAAAAATAACCCAAACTGTAATAGGCGTCAATTTTTATTAAACAATAAAACAAGTTCCATTCTCTAACCGGTGTCGCGCGTTATCTATCGTGTTAGCATGCATCAGAATATTAATATCAACGCTAATTTCAACATATTTGGTAGCGCTGTATAATTAAGCAGAATAATAACATGACCGAAATGCCACATTACTGTCAATATAATGTCCAGTAAGTCGCAATAATGATAACGCGAAAGACTTGTTCGACATCTGATACTTGCTCTCAATGGTGGTACAAAACCGAATATTTTTACAAAACTAACATTTAAGGAAATAAATGTATTTTTGATATGCGTATAGTACATATTAGGATTGGACGGAGTATAATTAACAGTTTGCGTCTATATATTCATCGTAAAAGGGTCATTAAACTTGCAGGTCATCAGGACAATTTGAAAACTTTGAGTTACATGTTACACGAACATAGCCATACAGAACAGAATCATACCTGTAAATGGCGAAGTGTTAACAACCACGAGAAGCGGACATACCACAAAAAAAGTTTCCAATTAAGTTAAGCGAGGCGCGCTCACTTATTGAATGATTGACAGGGAATGACAAATTTACATTAACATTCCCATAATTTCGTGGGCCGTTAAGCAATCGATGCTTACTTACGGCTCTTTTATGTGACAGTCACAAATGCATAACTTCTGTAAACGGTCAGAAAACTTTGAAAGTCATATAACGAGTAGGTACATAGTATTAAATAGGTCACATTATTCAATCCTTAATCAGATCAACGCGGCAGTGTTATGGAGTTCTCAAAGAATAATTTAACCCTGGAACTAGACCCACTGAAACAAAAGTCATAATTTTTTTACTATATACGAATACATATACCCAAATATGATACATGGAAAGTTAAAAGACGTTGTTAGTTTTTAGGATGTCATGACGGAGATTAGCTAAGGTCCCCTCTGTTTAATCGTCTTATCAAGATTAGGCAAACAGGATTACTTAACATAGTGATACCTTCTTTGTTATGACTTATTAAAATTAGTTCAACAATATTAATTTGAGTTTTGATAGGATAGAATAGACTGATTAGATACTTTGTCATTAATTCATTAAAACGTTTGATGGTCATTAATTTTCATTGATAAGAAAATATTACGGTAACCAATTTACATCGCAAGACGTCTGTAACTAATAATATAATTTACAGATTTAAGTATCTTTGATGTATATGTGAAACAGGACATAATGTTTTCTCTGGCGTTTTCAATTATATTTAACGAAATTGTGCCAGGGCTACTGACACGTGTTTTTAATATGTATCAACTAGATCAGCATCCACCACCTGCAGTGTTATCACAAACCGCTGTTTTTTTGTTTTCCCCTCTCAGCGCTTATAACTTGTGCTGTTAGCCGCGTTGAGCGGTTAGAAGTCGGCCGTCGAATCGCCGTCGATACCGCCCGTCCTTCACGCTTGAACAACGTTGACGCCACGCGACTTACAACAAAATGGAAACTGTTTATGAATATGTTATTGTGAACAACTACAATACAACTATTTTTAGAAATGTAAAATCAATGTTCACGGCTCTGAGTACATTGAGAAGTGAGGGGTAATTAACTTGTCGCCAGCATGCTCGTGTGATTTGTGTATAATATTGTAAATATAAAATCAAAACCACGAAGAACCTTGAAAACGAAATACACCTCATTCTAAATAAATTAAATCCGTTTATAGAACTAGAAATTCCAATATATTTATGTATGTGCTACGATAGCGAAAATCGCGTGATACGATGTAATAAGTGACGCCTTTTTATGCTTTTCTAATATTGTAAGAATTTTTATGCTTGGCATACACATTTCTCTAGCGCCGTTGATTTTGCATGCGGGAATGAGGAAATCTGATTACGAGATTACGACTTACGGCGATTTCGAAAAATATTTAAATCTGTCTTTCTAACCTTGTAACATAAAAAAAATTAACCGTAACGTTATTAAAGAAAATCGATAAATATCTAATATCTAATAACATTATTAAATAAAGCAGTCCTATAGGTACGACAAATGTCCAAAGGCGACTCTTACATCACATAGCAATCTTTTAATCACTGGTTATAATTTCAATATATTTATTATTTTGTAATCGAACGATGATAGTAGCAGTTTGTTACGTCACTTCCGGTTTTGAATAAAAACGTTTATTTAGGATTTATTTTTCTTACGAATGCTCATTCAGCTCGAATCTGTATTAGGATTTCTACTGTTTGTAGTACTACATATTAAGCACCAGATACATGAGATGATCATAGTGTAAAAATAATACTTACAGGTACCATAGCAACCTTGTCATGTCGCAGATTGACTTCGTTATCCGGCATACATAAAGTGTTGCTCAAATGTAAACAGTACCTACTCGTATTATATGTATAAGCGATTTATAAATCTTATTTTATTATTTGGTATTATTTTATTTGGTATTTTTCTTCGTTTATTTTTATTACGAATGACACGACCTGTTTTTGAAATCACATTTTTTGGGCAAGTAAATCAATAATTTCGAAAAGCGAAAGCGAAAAGTTATTATAAGAGAAAAAATTCAGTTTCAACACTAAATTAAAATCAATATTGTAGTATGTAGTAGTTGCCTAAATGGTGATAGGAAATTTGTGTATTAATAAATACGTATAATGTCGTATTTACTTTTGTAAGATGTTCATAATGCATGAATTTTGTGAACGATCGAATTGTAAATATATTTTATTTTATAATTAGTCATACACGTGTTATTAGTATTAAATACATAAAAACATTATAATAATAAGACATAACAATGTAGGACAACAGCGCGGCTCCATTCCTAAATTTGTACGTAATCACGAATTGTTCTCAACATGAAAGCTGCACTGCAAGTACTAAGTACATAAATTGGACTGGACCGGTACTATCGAGTACAATTCGGTCTACGATTTCAATGTGTGTGATCCAGGAAGCGAAAGGTCTTTGGCTCCCTACGGTATGCGCTGCGTGGGCGCAGGCTCCCATGCGCGCTCCATTGATTTAACGAACGTTATCTTATCTCCAATAAGCCTATTACCCTCGGTATAAATGTTTTTAAAAAACGCTTCATTTGGAGCATCTTTAATACGAATTAGGGCAATTTGTTATAGGTGGTAGTGATAAGGGCGTGAAAATAATATACTCTTAAACGGTTCGGGCGATAGTTACGTGCATAATTTATAGATAATCATTAGTACGGAGAGAGTTAGATTAATTCATAAGAAATAGAATGAACACGTTACGAATCTAATTAAAATGTAAGGTATATTACTATAGATAAATTAAAAAATATTCTTACATTTTAATTTAATGACTTTAAAATAGACTTTTTGCTATAAAAAAAGTGCAGTTCTTTACACATTTATTTTATTATCAACTAAGTGAAATATTAAAGTATGATATAATTTTAAATTTTAATAATTAAAGTTTATTAAAATTTTGGAATAAGATAAGCTCTTAATAAAATTGCTTTTGAACCTTGTGGAAAAAAATTATGAAAATACAATAATTTTATTTACGCCACTACCCAACCACGTGTATCATGTATGTTAATATATGTACTGGCATTCAGTTGGTATTTTGTGAAACTTTTAGCAAATTCTTTTTTCAACTTTTAGCAAAAGCCATTTTACTTGCTAGATTGCTAATTTAAATAACTTACTAGATAAAAATACGCGATTTTATGGCCTTCTTTTCCAGAAAGGCAACCGCCTATACTTTACATTAGTACGATTGCATAACGTGCTTACCGATTGATTTTTTGTAGATCCATTAACAGAGACCCTAAGAAAATTTGCAACACCTTGAAACGCTAGGTCTCGAAAAACCATCGTTTGAAACGCGCCTGACAGCCCTGGCCATGCCACAAACTGTTCGCGTGATTAACCATTCTGTATTCCAGTATAGCTGTGAACGCTGTGGTCAAGTTATTTTACTCATTATGAAGATTTTTGCGTATAACATTTTCACAAACCCCGGAATCCAGCCACTGGCACGTCTACAATATATTACTTTACAACACCTATAGTGTAACCCATTTTACATAGGTACCTTTATTATAAGGTAAAATAAATTTTTCAACCGTTTTGGCCACTCTACCTACCCAGTGACATTTTGAACATTGTTTTTTTGTTAACAACAATTTGTTGTTTTATTTAGTGTATTTATTATTTATTTATTCAGCGGTGTGATGCGCAAGTTTAGAAGACATTGTTATTATTTTATTACATAATATTTTATTGTTCAATAAAACTCGAATTCTTCCGGCGTCGATATTAGATAGTTTACATAGATCTATACATGAAATTATTCCTCATTTATATTCATTTTTGTTGCATTCTTATGTTTTTTTTTCGATAACATAAATTCTTTACAACATTCAAAGTCACAATATACCTGCTACGCTACCATAAAAACATTTTGCACGTGGTACACACACAGTCGGTAACTATACAATTATCAACAAACGCCGCGATAACACCGTCAACAAGTCTTATCACAAGTTTATGACTATTTTGTAATAGATGGCGCTACATGTCTTTATGATCCACACGCGTTTGATGCTTAGTAACAATAATATTGAAATACGCCTCTGTACATTATTTAGTATTAGGTCACAGCGTAAAATGTATAAAAACACTGTTTTAGTGAAATATCTGTTTAGCTTCTCTTTGTTTACTTTGGTCTTTGGTTAATTATGTATATCGGCCTATTATCTACATTATTATTAGGGTAACATTTAATTTGCTTGTCATTTTCATAACATTAAAAGCACTCATTGTGTAGATACGTCTGCGCTATTCTATCTCACTTAAAGTATTGCAAATAGGCGCGTGCTCATTGGAACTCATTGCCTCTTAATTTCCGATTTAATGTTTCCATAAATTTGTTGAGCTCGGGACATCGTTTTGATTGCCGATAAAACCTCAGTCTCAACGACTGTAACATATTAAAAAGCTATTAATATAATTTGCACGTTTTTTTATAGCCACCAAGTTTATGTCGCTAACAAGTAATAATCCAAATTCGTGAACCGTGTTTCATGTTTCATTTCAACAGCACTTCTGCACGGTTATGTCTTAATTTTCTGACCAAATGTAAAATACATTTATCGATTTGGCCGATAAATGGTAATAATTTACAATTTGACTGATAGCATTTACTTTTATGAACAATAATGTTGAGAAGCAACTCGGTAAATTAAAAAACATGTTTATTTTTACTTTATTATATCGCTTTAATTACTTTGTTAGTAACGTTTTATCACAAGAGTCATGAACAATTAATTATTATCAGTAAAATGAAATCATTTTTTTTTCCTCTGAATTCCTGAAAAATGTAGATTTAATATTTCCTTCACTTTCGAGCCAGTTTGTTGACGTAAACCAGTTTTCCAAGAGATTTTATAGTCAGGCGAAGGAGAGAGAAAATAGGTCGAATATGTGCGGTGAAATTTCCATAAGCTATGATGAAATGGAAATAACAAAATCGGACAAATAATAATTCATCCATCGATGATTGAATTCATAGAGGATTTACGTTTGTTGTTTACTTGCTTTTATTTCCACGATCTTTTATTACTTTTGTAACTGCTCTCCACGACCTTAGCGAACGTAAAGATATTCTCTTAAAAATTAAAAATCGTCTATCAAAAGCAATAAACATCTCATAAAATAACATAGAGGATTTGAAAATATGAGACGGATTGGTCTCATCTTAACTTACAAAAGATCTAAATGATTTTTCTATAACATTTTACCCAATCTCTAAGACGTGGCATGTGTCTCTCTGAATGTTTCTAAGTAAATTCTTTTTATAGCAACACGTCCATTTTGACCGTAAGTCGGAAATAAAAATTTCGTACCTACATACATATTTCAGTACCACTAAATATGGCCTAAACCTATGGGTTAAAGAATAGCAATTTTTATCGTATATATCGTAAATAGCAATATAGTATTGTTTATACTTTTAAGGACGTGTTATTGGAAATTCCTCTGCGTAGAAAACAAAGGACAAATTATCTACATGTTTGTATTTCCCAACG
The DNA here is from genome assembly GCA_018246895.1 of Aspitha aspitha aspitha. Classification (NCBI taxonomy): domain Eukaryota; kingdom Metazoa; phylum Arthropoda; class Insecta; order Lepidoptera; family Hesperiidae; genus Aspitha; species Aspitha aspitha. The sequence continues at coordinate 5,569 of DWGJ01000637.1, read as the reverse complement.
CCGATAAGCTTACAGAACCACGTGTTGAGATCAACACAGTATTGTAATCGCGTATATTGAAAATAGATTAGGACTATATACAATCTATATGACATATTCAAAGGAATAAATTATGTCATTTTGTTCTGTACCTAGTACACTGTATAAAAATCTTTCAGTCGTCCTTTGATGAATATACATAGAATTCATTCCATAATTGACGTTAAAAAGAAATGAAACATTTGTTCTCATATTTTTCAATTTTTAACTTGACGTTAATTATGTATATATATACCTACCTATGTATATTACGTAAATACATCGATTACAATAAATCGTTAAATGAATATAATGTACTTTCTATTTTCTTCTTATAATATAACAAATTTGTATATAACTTGATTAATTGATATTTAATGCGGTTTCTATAGTTTTCAGTATGCGATGTGTATGTTTTAATGTATGTGTATATGTATACTACAGATTACAATGAACCGTTACGTACAACATTTGTTTAGTTTCTATTTCCTGCGAATAATACGTTGCGGATGCCCATTGAATTTTCACTATTACCCAACTCGATTGCATTATACCTTGTTTATACATAGTTGTAATGTAACAAAATTCGTAATATTGATCATTTATTAATGTTTTTTTTATGATTTTTATATCTTGTTATGATTTTTTGCAATACGTTGTCAATCGCTTGCAAAAGGACATCGCTTATCTGCACTAGCCACATTTAGGTGGTATAACGAGTATACTTAAAAGAATGCAGAGATGTTGCTACAGTCTGCACACAGTCAGCGAAAGAAATGGATGTAGGTATAGGTAGTGGCGTTTCGCACTTCTATCCCAGATTCTTGAACTAAGCGTTAACGGTCCACTTGATTTACTTCAATGACTTAAGTCCCATTTTCCTAACACGTAGCTGAATCAAAGATCCGTATTATCCATTACCTGTTCCAAGCTGCTTTCTTTTTTAAATATGACTAAATTTAACCCCATATAAATTTAGGCAAGTATTAGTGGAAATATTTTTATCGGTATCTATTTCGTCTGACGTAATAACATAAAAGTCAAAGATAAAGTGAAGTGATCTTGCACGTCTAAGATGATATCTTATCCAGTGGTAACACAGGCACCCGAAGACCAACAGCTCCACATCCAATTCATTGTTTTATAAATCAACATGCATATACCAGTCATAACTATATTCTGTAGTAAGTAAATGCAATTAGTTGTTTTACTATATTTATGGTATAATATAAAATGAAGATTAGTACGTTGCATTATTTTACATAGTTTTTAATGTTTTAATTCAATAATTTATTCCATTACACCCCTTTATCGTGACATTTTTAGAATTGTTGATTATTATGATGAGATTTTTTTTTAATTTATAACAATATTTGGTTTTGTGTAGTGTTTATCGTTTCAATTAAATGTTTGCCGGCGTCACAAGAAATCACAAATTCGCGTATTGTAAATGGATATGAAGTGGACATAACTGAAATCCCCTACCAGGCCACGTTACGACGCAAGGTGACGTCAGGGTGGACTCATATGTGTGGTGCTGCTGTCATCAGCTCTAAGGCCCTGCTCACTGCTGCACATTGTGTTACTATGTAAGTGATTTAATCTATGCCTTTCGTTTTTTTTAATCTTCTGTAGTTCCAGTATTGAACACGAATGTCCCCCGTTACACCAAAAATACACATTTTATCTTCAACCTATAAAACGAACCCATTTTTATAAAGTCATTATAGCGTACCAATGTGTTGAGTATTTATTGAATATGGTTAAATGGCCTGTCCAACTATAGGTAATTCTTAAGACGATTCAAAGGCCTAGATCACAGTAGAGACTTATCCCTCAACAGGGTATTCTAAGTGCGAAGCCGAGGTCTGCCATATAGGAGCGGTTCGAGCCAACTATTGTTTAACTTGACAGAGCATTTGCGGTACGCCACTGCGTGAGGACCACAAACGCTACCGGATGTTTAGAATACAAAACTCCTTTTTGAACTTATAAAAGATTAGATACGCAACATTACTTCAAGTTGTTTTCAAATAAAAATTGACAATATAATTGACCGTTTTTGAGTGTGATTGTTACATTGACTAAAAATTTCATTTCAGATACCAAACTGATCCAACTGCTCTTAAGGTGGTTGTAGGTACTTCAAATCGTTTATCGAATGGTAAAACTTATGATCTAAAAAGAATTATTGTCCACGAGAGCTATTCCAGCACGACGCTACAGAATGATGTTGCTTTATTGATAACACGCAACAAAATGAGCTTCAGTCAAAGTGTCAACTCTATAGCAATTGCATCCAAGAGTTATATCCTGGCCAATGGTACTGAAGCTTTGGTGTCAGGATTTGGAAGCATTTCGGTAAGGTAGAATATTTTAAGACTTAATTCAATTAAAAATAAAATATTGTATATTAACTATAACAGTAACATTCACGAGATTTCACGAGAATAAAAGCATTAGTTTCATAAATTATTAATTAATTTCATACGGTATATTCAACTTATCCACATTCCTACATTGAATAAAGTCTCAACTCAATTGCAGATTGCAAAAGATCTGTAAAGTTAAGCGACACGGGGCGTGGTGGGAACAAATTTGTCACCGCTAGTGACAAAGTTTCCGAGCGTTTCCAAGGTTCAGAAGACATGTTAAAAATCGGTCCTGGTTATTGTAGATAAGTAATAGTCACGAAACCTCTTCCGAGGCACTAAAGACAACTTGTAAACATTCTCAAAGGTTTCCCAAACAGCCTTGTCTTTGACAATCTGCAGAGGAGGTGCGAGGTGAAGTATGCTCCAAGCTATTGCTGGAGAAATACAAGAAATAGTACATACTAATATAACAATCCATATATTTTATACAAGATCCGAAAACTAATATAAACCAAATTTCTCTTATTTTTTTCAGTATGAAGGCCCAGCGTCATCAGTACTCCTCGCGGCCAAAGTCAATATAATAGATCAAATCACATGTAACCGTGCGTACTTGGGAATAGCTACCGTCACCGATGGAATGATATGTGCTAGCGGAAAGAATCCACCTCGAGACGCTTGCCAAGGCGACTCAGGCGGTCCTTTGGTAGCCAACAACATTCTCGTTGGAATCGTCTCTTGGGGAGAGAAATGCGCAGACCAGACGTACCCAGGAGTTTACACGAAAATATCCGAATATGAATCGTGGATAGTTTCGCGTGTTAACCAATACACCTAAATATCGATATTGATCATATTGAGGGAGACAGGAAAGGTTGATTCAAGCGTGAAAATAAATAACAATATCTTAAGACCTCCCACATACTATCGGCTATCTGACCCCATATTAAGCAGAGCGTTTACTGTGTTAACCAGACAGTATATACTTACTACATAAGCAAATTTCTATATACTTAGTTATACATAAAATAATATTTAATTTCCGCACGATATTTGCCTTCAATTTTTAACTAATAATATTATTTTATTTACTTTAAAATTTACTTTACTCAGGAAAACTAATAAACTAAAAATACTTTTTATATGCTTTGCCTCTCTGTAAATTTCACGTCAATTGTAAGGTTTTTCAGGTAACAATTAGTGAACCGGCATCGATCACTTGGCCCGTTGTGGGCAACTCCAACCTAATTTGAATACAAATAACTTTCTACGATGTTACAGTGCGGATACGTTACCCCGAATAGTGTCATTGACACCGCGGGCGCTGATAAGGAAAAGAAATTTGCTCGCTTTCATTTTTAAGAATATGATTAAGTGCAGCCAAGCGAACCACGATATCGTCAACAACTATAACAATTGTTATATTAATATCTGATTCAGTTGTTATTTCTTTAGATCAACGATGGATTAATAGTCGAATCTCGCGGATATTTTCCTTATCATTTACGTTGCAGGTTGAGTAGGGGGCTGACTTTGCTTTCGCTTTTTGAAATGCATTATTCGTAGCGACAACATCGAAGAAAGAAGGAAAGAACATCGAAAATGTACATGCATAAATTTAATATTAAAAATTATCCCTAACACTGTAATATATAAGGTACGTATGTACATATATACACCCAGTATTGATAAAATTATTAATTATGTATCAGCTACTAAATTAAATTAGCTGTCAAAATATTATTACATATATTTCAATCTGAATTCATTTTTCTTCTATAATAACGCAAAAATTTTAACGTAGTGCAAATTGTAAGATTATATCTGTTGTCAGTGTGATTTATGTTACAGACCGTTTATCAAATTCGATTAAGAGTCGGTAAAAACCCGAATAGGACAAAATAGCAAACAACTTTTACTTCTATTTATTCTAATTTTATTTTTAATAATCTTAAAGAATTTTAGGACCGCATGCGTAATGAAAGGTGTCTACAAAATACCACTAATCGTGTAATATTAATAATTAAATGCAGCAGCTCAATTTATTGACTAGGTATATTCAAATTCAAATAATCATATTTTATTTGTGACTTTTGTTATACATAAATTACAATACTTTACCAGTTTATTGTTTGTACAAATACGTCATATGTACGCATACGTCGTCTCTAGAGAGATACCACTTTTATGTAATTTTTTGGCGAATAAACAAATGGTTACCACACTTCATGTGTATTGTAATTGCATATTATACAGCCGAAGTATTCAATATTTTACATAACTAATATAAAATGGAATTCGTGTTACTCATTAATTTATGTATGCTTGCATTATTTTCTTAGCTCCACGAGCAGAGGAGCCGGCTCCTGTAAATATCGCTAAGCTCCACCTGCCTCGTCGACCTACCCCACTTCCGTACGACCTGCTCTAGTTTCCCTGTTCCCACACGTATAAGCTACTTGATACATTTGTTAGGTATTCATCGTATTCCAATTTGTATCGTTCATTTCGACCACATTCAAGTTGGTGTACTGTTTTCGTGTGGAATTTAACGTAACTATGTAACTGAAATTAGAACCACATGGATGACAAATGATGGCTATCCGGTCGCATGTCCAATTCTGCCAATTTAGAACGGTAATATAAATTTTTTCACTGTATAATAGACCTTTCTCTTATTAAAATAACGAGTTGAGCCACACAGTGTTACCATAGTAAATATCGATCCCGTGGGAATTTCGGGATAAAAAAAAGAATCAATTTACTTATACAAATATATACAAGAATTGCTCGTTTAAAGAGAAATATATAAATAATTAATTATACTCTGCAACATTTAGCACGTTAATGACTAAATAATTATGTCAACGAACGCTACTACTTAACATACAACGGTATATTTTTCCAAATAGACATACCGTTAATAGTGACATTGATATACATGTGGATAAATCAACACTTAATCAAAATTGAGACCAAGTGTTTCAAGGTGATATCAAAACCTATTCGAACTAAAATTGTAAGTATTTATTATTGTTATCAATTATATATGAACTATCATTTATTCATAAATAGAATAGAATGCTCAAACATTCAAGAAACTTTGAGAACTGGTGATTTTAAACATTTAATAGATATTGTTTCCACGAGTCGTTATTCCTGGTCGGTGACTTGAC